>JAGWCC010000832.1:0-143408 GCA_022651775.1 Drusus annulatus
CCATCATCAAGACAAAAATATTTAATATTGTCCTGAAGATTTTTATCGATTTTTTCCGATTTTTATTTTCCTGAAGAATTTTAATATTTCCCTGAAGACGGAAGGGTGCATCAGAAACCGGTCGACAAAATATCAAATATTAAAGTGGTTTTAAACAAATTTAATCTGTTTTCTTTATAATTATGGCAAGCCACAAATTAATGCTTTTTATGATATATGAAAAAAATTTCTCTGTAAACCTTAGATATTTTTCTAACCACCCATATAAAATTTACCAATAAATCATTTTTAGTATTGCTTGTATTGGAATGCTACAAAGTGAGTTTAGTTTAGGTTAGAAGTTGAGAAGTATTTTTTAGTGCATCGGTAAATACTAGTAAATACCTTTTTTACCTAGTAACTAACTAGTGGATAAAAATATAAAAGTAATTGTTTTATTCTCCCTTAGCTTCTGGTAAATTGTTTTTTTAATCTGTTGATGTAAACATACACTGTTATACCCATATCTGAACCTTTTTCTCTCATGCTTTATGATAACTATCATGATTTTAGACAGTTTTGATTTGTATACATATTATGTATTATTTTCTCCTTGTTAGTTAATCTTATAAGCATAATTCATTTAGTATGAAGCGCACTTGAGGTCAAATATCACAAAACTGCGCTATATAAGTTCACTATTATTATTCTGGTTCTTAGTGATAATAGATGAATAGTTTAGCGAGAGAGCCTCGAAAAGGCTGTTAAATCAACAGCCTTATGCCACATTTTTTCTGTCATAAATATCATTCACATAATTCATACATAAAATTTGATTAATTTAAATATTTTTATAAAAATAAATTTTATTCTCTCTCACATAATCATTCGAGTGGTTTAATTAAGTTGGCGAGTCGAAAGAAATTCGTTTTTACGATCTAATTTTTACCCGTATGGCAAGGTGAAGTGAATTAAATATATTTTTTTAAAGTAGTGAATACTGTAGATTCCCAACTAATTCCAACCGTCTATTTAACGGGTATGTTGTGAGGCTGAAGGTAGTGGGGAGGGCGGAACAGGCAGGTTGTCAAGTACCTGCCTACTCAAATCTGGTAATTAAACATGGTTAAAGCCATTTCAATCATTGTTCAACTTCTTAATGGTGGTCTTTCATCAGGGTGATATTATGAGTATCTACCACTCTGTCTGGTCATATAAAGAGTCCGAATAACAGAAAAAGTTTACGTTAATACAGTTTTGTGGCGGTTCATCTTCTCTGCTTACCCTTACGGAGAAAAGGAGTGCTGGACAGTCAGATATTATAATATCCCAAGGTTTAGCGTAGAAACGCGGTCACCTCGTAATTTTATCCGTTCCTTCAAAAACAGTTGGTTTCTCGTGTAATATCCCCATGGTTTAGTATAAGATGAAAATTATACATTTAAAATGGGAAGATATTGGCGGGTAGCTAGTGGGTACCTACCAGGGGCGTGCACAGAGTTTTTGATCAGGGTGGGTGGTAGGAAAAACAACGGACTGATTGATCATAGAAATAAGTACCAATAGATGTCACTAATTGCTATTGGATTTGTTCTGTAAAAGCACTGCCGGACACTGACAAAGATACTAACACAAACGAGCCACTTGAACAGCTCATACTATAAATGCATACATATTTTGTGTAGTCTAGTGAACATAAAATAATATACTTTGACGTTGGCGGCGTTTGGGCATATGTATTTTGACACGTTGTAGTAGGATCTCAGAGCAATAATATACAGGAGGGATCGCTTCTATACTATCTGTAGTCAGTATTGGTGATTATTGCCTGACTCGGCTAGACCTGGGCATGGCTAGGACTAGGGCTAGGGTATTTATACATCCATTCATAGCACATGTCGACAAAATGTTTTTGTTTATTTGTAAAACCACTTTTTGACAGTATGTTTATAAACAAAAATATGGCATTTAACCTAAAAAAGCCGTTGAGTTATGTTCAGTTTAGTCGCATATCAAAACGTATGGACGGAGTCTCCGTAAACGCGGGAGACGGAAAACATTGTTACATACCTAAAACCGTTGTGATATTTTTCGATTTTTTGTTGTCTATTTCTCTCTAATGGTGTACGACGTAAAAACCCGGAGAAAGTGATTTATCTTAAATTTGTATAGGTTGGGTAAAAAGAATTAGCTCTCTCTCCACATATTGTTACTCCAAGAGTAGGATGGTCGGCGGGGCGCTCGCGACGGTGCGGGTTAGCTGAACTTCGCACGTATTTTTGAAAGTGTAAATTTATTTTTGGCAATAATTTCATATTATTATTTCTAATTTTGAAACTGTTAATTCGTGGTGGAATTCCTTTTTAATGATTTAATAAAACAAATTTATAACTTTAGTCCACTTTTATTTCCTGTAACTATTAAAATCATGCAACAATACTGATGAATATAATTAAAGTAAAATCATTGTTTACTACCCCTGACATCCCCAAAAATAGTATATAAGCCGTAGGTTAACAACAACTTGTACTAGTCTGAAGATGGCCGTCATAGGCTGAAACCGGTCCAGTCATAAAATAAAAGTGGAATAAAGTTATAAATTAATTTCATATTATTTAATTCAATATTATTCGTATTTTTTTCATGCGAGTACGGCGGGGCAGGCAGTGCTTAAGTGCCTATTTGGAACGTACGCCTCTGGTACCTACCTGAGGCCATCCTCCCGCTAGCTAAGAGCTGGCTAAGTCGAGAAATAGCGGATATCTCCACCCTGAGGATAGTTAAGTTAGCTTAGCTGCCGTTTTCGACCCCAATTCAGAAATGTATTATTTTAATCAGTTATTTATTGAAGTTATATGAATTCAAAACGCAGCGGGGTTCATATTAACTATGAAGCAGATTATCTTTAAGAGCTCTGGTATCATGGAATTCGCACAGCTTTTCTGTCTTGATTTTCAAGACGAACCAAAAATGAAGCTGTGCAAGTTTTATGATGCCAGAGTTCACAATTTGTGAGAAAAAATGGATTTTTTGCTTCATAGCTTAAATAACTAATTGATAACTTGAGTATCTAGATATATATTGTTTTCGTCTGTATTTTGTTGAACCCCATTATAATTTATCATTGATTGGTTTTAAGCACTGAACAGATAACCTCTAAAAGCCAATTCACATTAGAGTCATCGGCCTGTCGAATTGATTACATTTTTAATAGTGAGTACCGCACAAAAGTCCTAACTGCTCTTTAACTGTCAAGAGTTAACTGTTTGATTTTAAAAATTAGATTCACTTATTAATTTATAACTACCCAAGTGAAAACATATAAATGGTCATATTCATACTACCCATATAATATTCTACCTAATTTATGTGTAAACTGTTGGTCTCCCAAATAAAAATAAATAAAATAAAGAGCAGTGGAGAGAGGAAGGAGATGGAAATGAGGAAGGTTGGAAAGTACCTGGATATTCGGATCTGGTCACCAAACACGGCTAAAGCCATTTTAAGCAACGTTTCGATTCTGAATGGTGGTCTTTCACCAGGGCTATATTACGAGTATCTACCACCCAGAGAAGTTTTCCAGTTCCAGAAAGATATTTGGTAAATGAAAAATGTCGATAAATCTCACCAGAAGTAAGTGAAAAATGAGCTTACTCCGAGCACAACACACTTCCATCTATTCAGTGGTTTTAAGGGTATAAGGTCAGAACAAGAATGTATATGGAGAGAGAGAGCTAAATATCTTTACCCAACCTATACAAATTTACGATAAATCACTTTCTCTGGCTTTTTACGTCGTAAACCGTGGGAGAGAAAGAGACAAGACAAGTTCTCACATAATGTAGCACCACCATTCGGTCTCCGGTGACTCCGACTACTACGTTTTGTTATGCGGCGTAACAAGACATAACGGTTTTTTAGGTTACATCCTACATTTTTTTTATACCAATACTGTGAAAAAGTGGTCATACAAAAAACAAAAACATTAAATCGACATGTGCTATGAATGGATGTATAAATACCCTAGCCCTAGCCACGCCCCAGTCAGGAAAAAATCATCGATCCTGACTACACAGCGCTCCCTCCTGGTATATTATTGCTCTGAGGGCGTAAGAGTTTAACGGGCTTTCGTGACTCATTACCAAGCTGAAGAGATGATGATGAAAGCCTAATATGAAGTGGAATAGATTGACGAAAGGTTTATTTTCCACAGAGAGGTGGTGAGGTTAAGTCAAATTAGTATACGAAGATGATAATCTGGCAGAGTGTTGATGAAGGTAGTTCATTACTGTAGACTCACTGATTCGCTGACTGATTTGCTGTATGATCTTTTAAATTGCATCTTTTATATTACCATTCATTATTACCACGACTGCGACTGGAGAAGTCACCGTCCGTTGAGTCTGAAACACAATGGTTTCGTCGGGTCAGCGGTCTAGGAAATATTCCCAACTTCGTTTTATCAGCATTCTAGGTCATTAATTCTGAGTTCGGTGACATCAGCACGTTTAGGTCATTGTCTGTGGCGTGTGCGGTGGGTGTTATTAATTAATTCCTACAGGATTATTGTATCAATAATAGAGATGGTCGACATTCCTGTCCCGGTTAAAAGGAACCGTCGATATTACCATATTTCTCGGAGGAACCGGTTCCTTTTTTTGGCAAATAAAAATCGATATTATTTGTCCGAGGAATCGGTTCCTCTTTTGGGCACAATAGGTTTTTGACGGAAAGAACCTTTTGACGAGGAACTGGTTCCGTAGTTGCAGCTCTTTTAGTTTCTTGAACATCGCTGACAATCACCCCATTTGAAAAAAAAAATTGGCGGTGAGAATTTTTTTCCTTGTATAAAAACCTTCTTGGAGGAACTTTTCTGACACCAGGAACTGGTTCCAAAAAGAACTGTATAAATAACTGGTTCCTCGCCGGTCACTGGTAACTGAAACCGCATGCACACCTAATTCGGATATGGACCATATCTAATCAATAATTGTTTGACGGCCTACGTGGTCGAGTGATTCAGACGCTCGACTACGAATCCAGAAGTCACGGGTTCAAATCCCGGCTTGCGCAATTATTAAAAAATAAAATAATGTGTGTTATTGGAAATTTACTTAATAAAACATAATATAAAGCATATTTGCGGCACGTTTCAGATTGGTAGATACTCCTAGTATTGCCCTGGTGAAAGACCACAATTCGGAATCGAAACGTTGCTTTAATCGGCTTTGATTGGCTTCGATTTGGCTTCATCCAGATCTGAACAGCCAGGTACTTCTCAATCTTCCTCTTCCCCACATCCTTCCCCTACCCCCTATTTTCAGCCTCACAACATTCCCCAACCGGGGATGCCATAGTCCCACTGGTTCCAGACGGTTGGGAGGAGTCGGGACTCTTGTTCAGTATTGAGTATACAAAAATATAATCTGGTACGATTAGGGATTCTATGCAATCTGGTACTTTTTGTATTTATTGAATTATTTTCGAAGGAATTCGAATTTCATCCTTCGTATCCAAAGTCAGTGATTAAAACCACAACAGTACGGAGAACGTCTATAAACGAAGGCTCAAAACGGAAGTTTTGTTACCAATCTGCTTCTTATAGTTCCAAACTGCAAGTCCAATATGTGACCAACCGGCGCCAGGAAACCACGGAACTGCTCAAACTTAAAGAGTGTCCCCAACTTTACTAATGAATGTGAAGCGTGTGATGCCACAGGGATAGTTTTACTAGAGAGGAATATGGAAATATAAGGTACATTGAGCTCAAATATTCAAAATTTAAGAAAAGAAAAAAAAACATTTTTTTTTAACGCTCAATGCTTCTACTATGATCATTGACGCAATATTGCCGTAGACTCAGAAACAATGAATTGCTGTTCCTCAATCATCACAATAATAATTATGGGTATAATTCTCCAATGTCCAGAATGTCAAGACTTGTTAAGTCAACCCATGGTCATGAATTTTTTTGTAGCAGTCTAAATGATTTTTGTCATTCTTTACGACTCTACCAAAACTTTAACTAGACCATGGCTTGAATGTTCTCTCTTATATTTATTTTGCCTTATTTTTGTCATCGCTTCATTTATTTTTATGTATATGCTATTCCTTCTCTGTTGCTCTTTTTTCCATTTCGTGTTTTATATGTACTTTTTGTAATTGGACTTTGGTCCGTTAATTTATAAATAAATAAATAAATATTAGTTATTTGCAAACAATATGATTTAGAAAAATATTTAAAAAAGATAAAAGATTCTGTGTCTTCAACATCAATGATTTCAAGAAATACGTAGTTGATAAAAATGACAGTTTGGAAAGGGGATTCGGTGGCACAATTGGTAAAGAGCCCGCCCGGCAAACGGGAAATTCCATGTTCGATTCTCGGTCGCATTCGGTTGAGAAAGTATCTCGTACATTCGATAGCAAATATATATATATATATATATATATAAATATATATATTTTTGTCTAGAGCCAGTGGGACTATGGAATCCCCGATTGGGGTATGTTGCGTGGTTGAAAGTAATGAGAAGGGAAATGAGATGGGGAAGAAGAAGGTTTCGAAGTACCTGGCTATTCAGATCTGGTCAATGAATACGGCTAAAGCCATTTCAAGCAACATTTCGATTCTAAATGGTGGTGTTTAACTAGAGCGATATTTAGAGTATCTATCACTCTGGAGCGTGCCGCAAATATACTATATATTAATTAAATGTCAAGTAACAAATTCATTTGTTCAAATTTATAACAGTTTTTTTCCGTTCGTTGTCACACGTTTGGCGACAATTTATAATGGAACTAATTTGTTATACTAAAAGAGAGAGAGTGGATTTCGGCACAGAGACGTAGTATTTATTTTTTATTCAAACAAGAATTAATGAAAAGATACTTGAAAGGGTTTTTCCTTATAACTTTAAAACTTCAAACAATGTTTTATAAATAAAACAAACTAAAAGGCCGACGGCGCACAATTCAATCGAACGTTTACAGATATTTCGTACTTGGAACTCAAAGACCCTGCTGAAGGAGAACAACGCGCAATCAGTATCAGGTCTTGAGACTAGGTTCTGGATCGCTCACTAAGTACTCAAATACCTCACTGAAAGGGAACAACGCGCAATCAGTAATCAGGCCTTGAGACTTCTTCTGGATCTCTGCTGTTTCAAGGTCGAGCAGCGCCTTTTATAGGCCGGCGGGTAGCGGCCTTAGTAGATGCAATTCTGTCGGCGATTGCCCAATTAGAGCCCGGCCCTGGATCTACACAGATCGACATTGCTAGAGAGGGACAGTGCTTTAGATGGGAGCGAGAAAGTATTCGGACCCGCGCGCCTTGTCGCGTTACAAATTTATTTTTATTATTTCGGGATTGGAACCCGTGACCTCTGGATTTGTAGACGAGCGTCTTAACCACTCGAACACGAAGGCCGTCATAATTTCGAATGTGTGATTATGTCAATATGATCGAAAGTGCGAATGATTTGGAGTAGTGGGTAGAACCTTATGAGATTTTTCCATCACTTACGCGAAAAGAGATCCGGTGTAGGGATATAGGTTGGCCATTACTAGGTCATTTAATATGCTACAGCGGTGAATCTTGAGCCTTTCGCTTCACTGATTTATCATTCATTATATAATAAGTAGTGGGTGGGGATAATATTGATTGTTTCAACACTTGGGCGAAGAGAGAGCCCATGTTCGGACGCAGGTTGGCGAAGACTCGGTGAAAGGTGATTCACGAGTCTTTCACTTCCATGATTTATTATACATTATAATATAAGTTAATATCGATATGGGAACAGCAGCTCTCTCCGTGAGCGGCCATCTTGAAATTGCGATTTCCCGCCTTTTCGCCGAAGTTCCGGCCGTCGCGGATAGATGGCGCCCGGTAGACCGGAAACAACTCCCCCGGGTACTTAAACAACCCGTCAAAAAGGAAACTAAATAAACGGATGCAGGTGCCCCCACTGGCAGCTACGGACTACCTGCTACCCATCGGAACTGCCTACCAGTGGCGTGTAAAGAGTTTTTAATCAGGGTAGGCAGTAGGAAAAACTGCGGGTCAATTGATAATAAAGATACTTACCAACCTCAGAGCAAAAATACATATAGAGAGAGAGCTATATGATTTTAACCAACCTATACAAATTGACGATAAATCAATTTCTCCGGGGTTTTACGTCGTAAGTCGTGAGAGAGAAAGAGATAAGACAATTTCTCACATAATATAGCACCACCATTCGGTATGTAAGCATGTTTTCCGTTTCCCGCGTCTCCGGCGACTCCGCCGGTTTTTTAGGTTATATCCTTGGAGAGAGAGCTAATTCTTTTTACCAACGATTTTTGGGATAAATCACTTTCTCCGGGTTTTCACGTCGTACACCAAATTATCACACCGCTTTAAAGTTTTGTAAGGATACTCTTCGTGTCCCGTGTCTCCATTGACTCCGCCCACACGTTTTGATTTGCGACATAAATGGACATAACTCAACGGTTTTTTTAGGTTATATCCTATATTTTTGTTTATAACAATACTGTGAAAAAGTGAAAAAATAAACAAAAATATTATGTCGACATGTGCTATGAATGGATGTATAAATAACCTAGTCCTAGTCCTAGCCACGCCCGAGTCAGGCAAAAATCATCAATCCTGACTACAGAAGCGCTCCCTCCTGGTACATTATTGCTCTGAGGTACCAACAGATGTCACTGATTGCTATTCCATTTGTCTGTAAAAGCACTGCCTGACAGCAAATATAATGTAGGTTTTTATTTGTGAATTTATATTTGTCATAGTGAATACCACACAAGAGTCCCAACTGCTCCCAACCGTCTAGAGCCAGTAATATTATGGTATCCCTTATCGGGGTATGTTTTGAGACTAAAAGTAGTGGGGAAGGGAAGGAGATGCGAAAGGGAAAGGTTGGGAAGTACCTGGCCATTCAGATCTGGTCACCAAACACGGCTAAAGCCATTTCAAGCAACGTTTCAATTCTGAATAGTGGTCTTTCACCAGGGCGATCTACCACTCTAGAACGTGCCGCAAATAAACAATATTATATTTTAAATCAATAAGATGTGTTATGACACATATTAACTATATCAAATTTATTTGCGCACGCCGGGTTCGAATCCGCGACTTCTGGATTCGTAGTCGTAGTGGTATACATACATTATATTATTTTAATTACATGGCCTGTTCAAAAGAAAAGGTGATTTTGAATTTTCGCGGGCTGTGTACTTGTGCGTTGTCAAAAACGAACCACTAATCCAAAATGGCTGATAATGCTAACATATGATAAGCATACGTGTACCAACATAACAAAAAAAAATCGATAATCGAATGTACACAGCCCGCGAAAATTCAAAATTCACCTTTTCTTTTAAACAGGCCTCGTATACTTAAAATAACTTACATAAATTAAATTCATTTTTTTTTTGTCGACACCGGGTTTCGAAACATTTCGAAATACCAAACTGATATTCAGCATTAAATAGTTAGTCAAATTTATTTCAAATCGGGAAAGTTTTCATTTGACCAATACCGCTTGCAAATCCGATCACCCCAAACTATTCTACAAACTGCGCTACATATTCCGCAAACTTTCCAATGAGAGTGCCAACTTCTGGTCATGCAAACCCCAGTTCCACCTCCGTGTAACCCGACCCAGCCCAACCCGACCTAACCTAACATAACCCTGCCTAGATGTAGCTAAGAGTATAGCCTCACAAAACTTACAGGTGCATTTAATGCACAAAAACCACGATGAAAGAAGTATAAACATGGAGGAAAATACATAATTTATCATAAAACTATTTTATTACACCTACTTTATAGTATAGATCTTTAAAATACGCAAGAATTGTTCCGAAAGAGAGTATGTCAGTAGTCAGTACCCACCGTGGAATTCGAAATCCTCTAACCCGACTGAATTTTTTACAATTTTTTTAATGCAAATGCATTTCTCCAAAGGCAGTTCCACCATAGATAAGCAAGTCATACGTTTCGTCTGAATTTTTATACCCTTAGCTTCTGGTAAATTGTTTATATAATCTGTTGATATACTCATGCACTGTTAAACCCATTCCTGAATCATTTTCTCTCATGATTTATGATAACGATCATGATTTTAGATAGTTTTAATTTTATACTCGTACATATTATGTATTAGTTTCTCCTTGTTAGTTAATCTTATTAGCATAATTAATTTAGTATTCACTGTTATTATTATAGATCACCATTTTAGAGATGGTCGGTATTCCTGTCCCGGTTAAAAGGAACCGGTTCCTAGCCGGTCACTGGAACCGTAGATATTATTTCTTCCGAAGAACCGGTTCCCAATTTAATAAATAAAAATATTGATATCCTTTGTCCGTTCTTATCGTGTTTTTTGAGCGAGGAACCGGTCCCAGTTATTTTTGTTTTGGAAACTGCTAGCAAGCCCTTCCCTCCAAGAAATATTTTTTTGGCAAGCAACTTTTGCTAGTACTTTTCGAAAAAATCTCTGGCACCAGGAACCGGTTCCAAAAGAACTGGATAACTAACCGGTTCCTCACCGGTCACCGGTAACTGGAACCGCAGGTACACCCAATTCTGATATCGACCATCTCTACACCATTTATAATCGAAGCGTTGCTTAAAATGGCTTTAGCCGTGCTTGGTGACCAGATCCGAATAGCCAGGTACATCCCAATCTTCCTCTTCCCCATATCTTTCCCCTTTCCTCTCTCTTCAGCCCTGAAATATACAACAATTGGGGATGTCATAGTACTACTGGCTCCGGGTAGTTTGCGCTCTTAGATGGTACACCCATTAAAAATATATTTTGTTTTTTTTTTTTTGCATCCAGCGCAGTTGCGTAATCTAGCTGGGACGTGTTTGCATAAGCACTGTTTCAGTGCTCGCCGCAATCTGGCAGAGATTCTCATGTTTGAGAAGTTCTATGAATAGGGAATCGTTCCACATTTATTCAGCCAAGCGAGCAAATAGCAAGTACAAATTACACTAATGCTTAAAATGTACTTTAATTATTTTTTTTTAAAAGAAAGACAAACATTCCCAGGTTACGAATAACCTGACAATATTAGAAAAACTCCTACTGCCATCATAAGAAGCGGAAGATGTTGCTTGTGCAATGATGGGGGACTTGTCAGCAGAGGAATTGAACGCACGACGCCCGGGTGGGAATCCGACGCGTTTATCGACTCAGCTACCGACCGGTCGTACCGTTTTTATGTTAATACCGTACAAGAGTCCTAATTGTTCAAAGCCAGTGGTACTTTGACATCACCAATTTTGGTATGTTGTGAGGCTGTAGGGTTGTGGGGAGAAGAAATAGCCGGAGAAGAGGAAGTTAGGGAAGGTTTAGAAGTTCCTGGCTATTCAGATCTGGTCATTAAACACAGCTTATGGAGTTACATGGGTTTCGAAGATTGAAAAAAGCATATTTTCTCTATTTAAAAAAATAAATTATAAATAAATTATACTATTCAAAATTTGAAACATACAAAAATGCAACATTTAAACAAATTCGGAAAATTCTGCCGGTAGGACCTGGTTACCGGATAAACCTTTAAAAAAGTGTCCTTGCGGTGGTTAGGATAACTCATGATAACTTCATTTGAAATTCAAAAATATATAATTTATTTCTGTTAGTAGGTTGGTATAGCTCGTGCTTGAATGAAGGAGTCAGAAAAAAATGGAATTTTAACTTTTTGAAGAGTTGTATGCAAAACAGTTCAATTTTTCGGTATAAATTACAGTACGTATAGCCTTGTAAAATTAGTTGTAATTGAAAAAAAATAAAAATATATATATTCGTTAAAGCACTAGTCAATCCTGTTTTTGTAGAAGTGTTCAAAATTTCGACAAGATCAGTGCATCAGTTTTTGAAAAATCGTGTCCACTGATTTTAAAAATAATGTTTTTAGAGAAAAGCGATTAATGTCAGTATACCTGCATCGCTTCCGGCCGGTCTAGCCTAATGAGGAGAACTTCCAATGGCTCTCTCTTCTAAACCTTTACTTCGGTTGACTTGAAACTTTGGTAAAATATTTTAGACATATTGTGCTATTAGATAAAAAAATGTTATTTTAAATTTTCAAACCGGTGTAACTTATGTAACCCCTTAAGCCATTTCAAACAACGTTTCGATTCTGGATGGTGGTCTTTCACGAGGATGATACCGATAGAATTATCAAAAGAACTACGTGATACAGTGGTAGAGTATTGGATTTAATTATTGGAGTCTAGAAATCACGGCTCCAAAACCCTCCTAAGTGCAAGTTTAAAAAAACATATTTGTATTTGATGCTATAAGCTTATTCACGTAAATATTTTTTATGTATTGAATTAGAATTAACTTTAAAGCTTGGCCTTGAGGGAAATTATTTCCCTTAAGGCCTCATGTGGGGAGTTAATGATTTAATAAAACAAATATATAACTTTATTCCACTTTTATTTTATGACTGGACCGGTTTCAGCCTATGACGGCCATCTTCAGACTAGTACATGTTGTTGTTTAACCTACGACGATTGAAAATACTATTTTTCTATTTGTCATGGGGTAAGTAAACAATGATTTTACTTTAATTATATTCATCAGTATTGTTGCATGATTTTGGGACCTGGTTACGGATAAACCTTTAAAAGGGTGTCTTTTAATTTATTGGATAACTCATGATAACTTCATTTTTAAAAATATATAATTTACTGTTAGTAGGTTGGTATGTCTTGAATGAAGGAGTCAGAAAAAAAAATGGAATTTTAACTTTTTTGAAGAGTTGTATGCAAAACAGTTCAATTTTTCGTATAAATATGAATTGTAAAATTAGTTGTAATTGAAAAAAATAAAAATATATATATTCGTTAAAGCACTAACTTGTTTTTGTAGAAGTGTTCAAAATTTCGACAAGATCAGTGCATCAGTTTTTGAAAAATCGTGTCCACTGATTTAAAAAATAATGTTTTAGAGAAAAGCGATTAATGTCAGTATACCTGCATCGCTTCATGGTCTATGAGGAGAACTTCCAATGGATTCTACCTTATGCGGTTGACTTGAAACTTTGGTAAAATATTTTAGACATATTGTGCTATTAGATAAAAAAAATGTTATTTTAAATTTTCAAACCGGTGTAACTTATGTAACCCCTTAAGCCATTTCAAACAACGTTTCGATTCTGGATGGTGGTCTTTCACGAGGATGATACCGATAGAATTATCAAAAGAACTACGTGATACAGTGGTAGAGTATTGGATTTAATTATTGGAGTCTAGAAATCACGGCTCCAAAACCCTCAAAAGTGCAAGTTTTAAAAAATATATTTGTATTTGATGCTATAAGCTTATTCACGTAAAATTTTTTTATGTATTGAATTAGAATTAACTTTAAAGCTTTTGTGCTTATTATATTTTTGATATTAATTATTGAAATAATATCAATAATCTTTAACGTAATTATGAAACAGAAAATGAAGGAATAAAGGTTACACAGGCCTTGAGGGAAATTATTTCCTTTAAGGCCTCATGTGTGGAGTTAAAAAGGCTACTAACCGGCCAATCGGGTTTGAAAGAACTAAACTTGTAATTCTTGTTGTATTTGTTATTTTAATTGTTTGAATAAAGATTAAGCATTTGCTCTAATCAAGTGTTTAATGGTTTATAAAAAACCTACACAAGTCAACACGATTAAAAGACGATATTTTTTGTCTAATTTGTAAGCAAACAGCGCCGTAAGGGTAGTCTGTTATTCGGTTGATAGACAATCATTGTTTACATCTTGTAAAGGTAATTTGTAATATGGAATTGCCAATTCCCTGCGTACTTAATTCCGAAAGGGCTAGTAGCCCTATGAATATTACATCACCCGTGGCACTGTGCAGCGTACGTTCGGCCTTCCTACTTCCTGAAGAGGGCACCCTGTGAATAAAATATATTCGCGGTCATCCGGTGGTTGGTTTGCCTTTTTCTTTGTGAATACCAAAGAGCAGACTTATTAATGAGGTTGTTGGGTTCACACTGTAGCTTAGTGGTGCACAACCTAAGGAACAAATTACATATTTTTAAAGAATATCTTTAATAGAACAAAACTTTTCACCAGGCATTTAAAAAAATAAATATACCAGCGAAGAGTACTCGGCATGCTTTTCAATGCCACTCAAAGAAAGAAAGTGTTTGTGTTTTAATTCTATTTGTTGAAGTGGTTTAAAATACACAATATTTTTTGTTTTCCCGTCTGGTGCATATAAGAATAAATCAGAAGGTTTTCCGACGCGTGAGCAGCTGTCCATATGAAAGGCACGGATTTGCTAAATTTAGTCCACACCCTAAAAAATCAAATATAAAATAACTCACTCCCCATATGCAGTTTAGTTTGGCCTGCGAAAACTCACTCTTCGAGAGGTCAAGCTTTTGGCATTGATATTTTATTTTTTTAACTTTTAGCATTGAGATTTTATTTTTTAAATTTGAACATTGAGCTTTTAGCTTTGTGCTTTAAGCTTTTTTAGCTACGAGTTTTGAGGTTTTAAAGCTTTGAGCTTTGTGATTTTAAGCTTTCTCCTTTGAGCTTTTAAAGCTCTTAGATTTGAGCTTTTAAGCTTTGAGCTTTGTACTTTTAAGCTTTTGAATATTTGAGCTTTTTAAGCTTTGAACTTTAAGGTTTTTAAGCTTTGAACTTTAAGCTTTTTAAGCTGTGAGCTTTGAGCTTTGAGCTTTTTAAGCTGTGAGCTTTGAGCTTTTTAAGTTTTGCGCTTTTTAAGTTGTGACCTTTGAGCTTTTTAAGCTGTGAGCTTTGAACTTTTAAAGTTTTGAGCTTTTTATGTTTTGAGCTCTGAGACTTTTTTAGCTTTGACCTTTTTTTCGTGCTTGAGGTGTAGATCGACCTTTTTTTTTAGGTGCTATAATTAATTTGACAGCGAAAGTAATGCCTTTTCATGACTTACTATCTCTAAACAATTCATTTGAAAAATATATTTCTTTCCAAACATATACTAGGTATGTATGTTGTTTTGGTATTGATTTAATGTGAAATAACACATTAACGAGTACAGTAAATTAAATATATTAGCCCACTGTGGAGGTCGTAGGTACCTACCATAGTAAAAAGATTATTCTATGCATGATTCGATTATTTAAAAAATGATTCGTAACTCTAATAAAAAAAAACGATTTAAGAAATGAATGATTGTGGTGCAGTAGAAATTATTTGTAGATAAACATAGTAATTAACAAGAATAAAGAAATAATAAAAACATAATAGAATCAGAATAAAGAGAGAATAAAGAAAGAATAAAGAAATAATAAAGAAATAATAAATAAAGAATAATAAAATAGTAAAGGAAGGTAGAAAAAAGGTTAAATTTTGCTTGTATATAAGATTTTAAAAGTTCTCCGTAGCACAAGTTAACCGAAGTAATTTTACGCTTGCACCCTTTGCAATGTAAACAATTTATATAGTTTATTTAATTGAAAATTGTGCATCACTGAAATAGTTAAAAAGAAGAGATTCGAGACTTTCTATGCCTTTTGATATTTATTTGTTTTTCCTAGATTATAAATTTAGCTACTCGTTACCGCATAGCAGGTTCATATCTCTTTTGGGCCTTTTTGAGACCTGTTCTACATATTTCACCCGAAGGATATCACTTGACGGTTCTATACGTAAATAAACATACTGAACTCAGTCACTAAACCAGGTGAAGGTTAATAATTCAACGAAAACACACAGAGGTGTATTTAATTACACGTTCAATCATTTTTAGTACCAACCTAAAAAAATTTAACTAATATGGGAGGAGTAAATATTTATATTATTTTAACAATTGCTAAAAATAACGGATTCAAGGATAGAGACATTGAAAAAATAATAAATGGTAAAAAACATAAAAATAACCTTAACTTAATTTACCCGACGACTAATACAAAAATAAATAATAATTTTGGATGTTTGGAATTTGTCGGACCAACATCTACGAAAATCGCTAAAGTTCTCAAAAAATGTGGCTTGGATATTGCCTTCCGCACGAAAAATAATATTGGATCTTCACTTAAAAACTCAAAAAGTAAGTCACCGAAACTAAAAAATAGCGGCATTTATAAACTTAACTGTGATGAATGCAATGCTGTATACATTGGACAAACCGGCCGGTCCTTTAAGGTAAGATATAAAGAACATATAAGAGCATTTCAAAATAAAAATAGCTTCACAATTTGCCAAACATCTTTTAAACGAAAATCATACGCTTAAAAACAATAACAAGATAACTCCTCTGCATTTAGAAAACAAAAGCCGAAAATTAAATCTTTTAGAGCAGTTGGAAATAAATAAAAATTCAAATGATCCAAACTTTAAGTTAATAAATGAACAAAAGAATATGATCCATTCACCACTACTAGATGTGTTCAAACCGAAAATTAAGAAAAATAATTCAGATATAATTATCCCCCAAATTGATAAAAATAAAAACCCCTTTTCTTAAAACGAATTAGGAAACACCAATGCCCCTCCTTAATGACCTGTTGTCAAATCCAAACAATAGTATACCCTTAGGTAGGGAAACTCCCCATGTTAATAGAAATCAACAATAATTACAATTTATCAGAAAAACCTAATGGGGACATTGGTAGTTAAAAATAAAAATTAAACATGATATAAATAGTCCGTCTGTATGTGGCTTCTCCACAGTTTGATAATGTCCTCAGAAGGCGAAACAGCTGTCACGCGTAAAAATAATTACATCGCAGAGCTTTTAACTAAAAATTGTTTTTAATTTTTTTTTTAAATAATAATAATTATTGTTTAAATAAAATTTAAGAACCTAAAAAAAAAAAAGTAAGAATAAATACGGAGATAGAGCTTAATATTTTTACCCAACCTGTACACATTTACGATACATCACTTTCTCCGGGTTTTCACGTCGTATATGTGTCACAACACATTTAATTCATATAAAAATAATACAAAGTATATTTGCGGCACGTTTCAAAGCGGTAGATAGTATCGCCCTGGTGAAAGACCACCATTCAGAATCGAAACTTTGCTTAAAATGACTTTAGGCGTGTTTGGTGACCAGATCTGAATAGCCAGGTACTTTCCAACCTTCCTGTTCCCAATCTCCTTCCCCTCCCCACTACTTTCAGCCTCACAACATACCCTATTTGGGAATGCCATAGTCTCACTGGCTCTAGACGGTTGGGAGCAGTTGAGACTCTTTTGCGGTATTCATATAAAAAATAAATAAATGTGTGCTGTAAATTTTGGACGCGTTGTATCTTTGTTAGTGTCTAGGCAGTGCTTTTACAGAACAAATCCAATAGCAATTAGTGAGATTTGTTGGTACCTATCTCTATTATCAATTAATTCGCTGTTTTTCCTACTGCCTACCCTGATCAAAAAGTCTGTGCACGCCGCTGTGAACGGTCTAAATTATTTTTAGTTACAAAACTTTATGGATAAATGTTTGTTTATACAGGAAGGCTTATTGCCTCGTGGCAATTTATTGCAATGAACCCAAATTTAGAGTGGTACTAAAATCCAGTGTTTTATCCGCAGTGGGAATGTTTTTTATATTAAATAAAACTACTGAACATTTTATACATGCGGGGATAAAGTTTTTGCTGGTGTGTATTTTTGTTAAAATAAAAATATAACAATCGTGTACAGGTATGTTGTGAAGCTGAAGGTAGTAGGAGAAAATGAGGAAGGTTGGGAAGTACCTGGTTATTCCTATCTGGTCACCAAACACGGCTTAAGCCATTTCACTAACGGTCCAAACTGTTTAAAAATCTACATCGTCGCATCAACATCGACGTTATTTTCAACGGTTATTTTCAACAGTCGTTGTTTCAAATCATCCTCAACGCCCAGTTTAAGCGCCCTTGGGGTGATTTTTCCACAAAAACGGCGCTATAAAATTTATCCATTTATTATTATTTATTTATTACTAGTTCAAAGTATTTTAGGATACGTTGTAGGCAGACAGTTGATGGCTTAGTTTTGATGGCTAGTCGTTCCAGAATGGGTAGATTTGTGCTCCTGGCTGTCCATGGAATCCTGAGCATTCTTCTCCAACACCACGTATCGTCTATCCGTTTCTACAAGTCCAATATCATGGACTTGGAACAAAAAAAAAACCTACGGTTAGAGGCCCGCTGGGGGCCATTTCAAAGCTGGTCAGAGATTCCATCAAAGATGCAGAATCTCAGAGGCTTGATCCCATTTTCATATGATGACCACTGTCACGTCACGCCAATCAAAGGGGCAACTGTCAGGTGTTCTGACCCTAAGAGAATAGATTTAATTGCCTTTTCTTTGCACGGCGTGTTTTCCCGTATTTTGCTGTTGCAGAATACCATCCATTGTATTTAGTTGAATGTGAAATAATAATGTCACCACATGATGTTTTACAAAGTATATATTTAATTAAAAACACCCAACAGATGTACAAATACTGATAGGTACGTCTGTATCGTTTAAAAGCGAACTAAGACTAGAGCTTAGAAACATCTAAAGAACTGTATTTATAGTATAAAATAAGGAATGAATTTTTGCGGCCTGCATGGTCGAGTGGTAAGACGCTCGACTACGAATCCAGAGGTGGCGGGTTTCGAACCCGGCGTGGGCAAATAAATTTTATAGAATTAATATGTGTTATAACACATTTAATTGATATATAAAATAAAATATAGTATATTTGCGACACGTTCCAGAGTGGTAGATACTCTAAGTATCGACCTGGTGAAAGACCACCATTCAGAATTGAAACGTTGCTTGAAATGGCTTTAGCCGTGTTTGGTGACCGGATCTGAATAGCCAGGTACTTTCCAACCTTTCCCTTCCTCATCTCCTTCCTCTCCCCACTACCTTCAGCCTCACAACATGCCCCTATCGGGGATGCCATAGTCTTACTGGCTCTAGACGGTTGGGAGCAGTTGAGACTCTTATGCGATATTCACGTAACAAAAGAAAAGAAAAGGAAAAAACGACGGCTTGATTGTACCAAAATATTATAATAAATACGGGCAGCAAACCCTGGAGTATTCCGTGCCTAAATTATTCAACATGTTACCGAGCAATATAAAAATGAGAATTGCTTACAAGAGACAGATATATGCTGAAAAAATGGCTCCTAAGTAGAAATAATTTATATTAGGCGTTTCTAGAAATCGATGTATTGTTGTACTATATTATGCTGCACAGTGCATCATGGTGTGGTGTAATACTATATCAATTTCTTAAGATGTGTGCATTTTAATAATATGTTTTATATATTGATAATTGTTGTTGATGTATTACTTCTAAATCAAAAAGTTTTATCCAATAATTATTGGCAAATTTCCCAACATCGATATCTTCTCAAATTCACTCAATTCCTTTAAAAATATGATACAAACATCTATATCAGATGACTTTTTTACAAAAATATAATATGCATAATAAAATTGATTAACTTAAAAAATATAACATAATTAAAAATAATTTTTGTGTCATTTGCCTGCAACATTGTTTTGGAAAATTATATTTTATTTGTTTGGCCACCATGTCATTATTGTTGTGTGCATCAGGTGTCAATTACCTAGGCACAATGTTGCGCGTAGTGCAGCCTTTGTGTATTATACTTTGTTAATTACAATATTATAATGCATGCTGTGATCACATTAATTTGAAATATTTACACTCATCTTTTTATTTGATAATACTTTAAACATGTTTCTGTAAATATTTTGTTTGTGTTCCTAATAAAATAAAATAAAAATAAAATAAAATAATTGATAAGATCATCTATATTTACCTTTTATTCAATATCCTGTTGACAAATTATTTTATTGTAGTTTAACGGAGATGATGATTTTTCGAAGAACAATATAAAAAAAAAAAAAAACGGGTACAGAGGGTGGGAAATAGGGACATGATTAGTATGAACCGGGATGCAGATACAGTGCATTAGGGTTTCATCTATTAAAACAAACAAGGTAATTACGTAATCTCGGATATTGAATAAGCAAATTGATTAATCAAAAGAACTAATGATCGAATGTGTTGTTTTCAACTATGAACTTATAGAGTAGATATAGCAGCTACTGGACACACATGATAGTGATTCTAAAAGGGGGTAGTATCATAACAGTAATTCACGTGTCCCATTGCTCCAAGAGTAATTACATTCGCATCTAAAATAACGCGTGGTTCCACAGTGTTTTATAATCGTGTTCCTCTCACATCACTCCACAACGAGCACTTAAAACTTACCTTCTTCACGGACCAGTTCATTTTATACCCTCATTACACTCTTACGCTTGTATTCCTTCCTCCCTTTCATCATTCACTTTCCCACTTTGCTTCTCAAATATTCCACTGTTACTCGCTGCTGTGTTCCTAGAAACGCACGAGGAACTAAATCCTGTGATTTAAATACTATAAGATTGGTTTTTAAGCCATACAAAATGACTTACTAACTAACTAACCATCACGCCGTTTCTCCGCAGGGGTAGGAAGAGAGGACGGACCCCCATACAACTCTGTCTTGGCACACACTCCTTGCTTCGTTCACATTCGTACATCGTCTCATACATACTCTTCTGTTATTCTGACTCTTCACGTGGCCCGATTCAAGTATTTGATTAAGTTGATCGTGCCATGTCTTCCTCGAGCGTCCCCGACTTCCTCTTCCATTCACTTTCGCACCATATATTCACGGAGAATATTTTTTAAGTAAACAGGGTGAGATGTACTACAAGAAGAAGAACGGTATTGACCGGTCGATAGCTGAGTGGACATAGGCGTCGGATTTCCACCCGGGCTGTCTTGTCTTTCTTGAATAAAAAAAGGAATAAATTAACTTCCAAAGAAGAGTTAAAGCCATTAGTACGATCCTCCTTAGATTTCCAATAGAACGCCTATATTTACGTCTGTTTTAATATTTTTTTTTAGATTTGAATACTGTTTTATATGTCCCTTTCTTCTGAGGTTAGTATTTAAAAAAATATATATATATATTATCTAGTTTGTTTTATTTACCATGTGTTGTACTTTCCATATGTTTTCATTTTTATGCATTTATAAAATATCACTAAAAACAAGATCAATTCTTTAACTTTATCTTTCGTAGCTATATGATTTTTTTTTGTTAGTAGACGAACGATTTCTTAAATTTTCTTTTCGGTTTAAACCCAATGTTCAATTGATTCAGATAAAAAAGTTTTTTACTTTCACCCCAATGTTACGAGAGAAAAATAATACGAAGAGAAAATGTGAAAGTTATGAGAGGCTGGCAGTTTCTCCTCGTGGATTTAGTCTAGTCGCATTAAATCTATAGACCTTCCTGGCAACGTTTCAATTCTGAGTGAAAATTCTGCATATAAAAGCGCACTTGGGGTAAAATGTCACGAAATTACGCTGAAATTTTAGGTTATTAAAAAAAAAGTTTCGAACCATAACAAGGTCTCCGTAGTCGAGTGGTTAAGATGCTCGACTACAAAACCCAAAAGTCGCGGGTTCGTATCCCGGCGTGCGCAAATATTTTTAATTTAATTTTTAGGGTGCCTTAGTCCCACTGCCTTTGGATAGTCGGGAGCAGTAAAGATTATTTTTAAGGTCTTATCATCCGTGTAAATGCTTGCTTTAGTGTCTAGTTTACGCGCAATACATCTTGATCCCATATTATCAGGTGATTCATTAAGATTCGCAGTATTCTGGAATATGTGCCTCACTTGTGGAAGCCAGGCTATGCAGTACACAAAAACAGAATCGAAAGCGTCCAACACAGATTTTTGAGATACCCTAAATTTCCGCTCTTTTTAATCTCATATTGGCAATGAGTACTTTGCACAGTCTTTCAATTTACAAACATTAACTTGCCGAAGAAATGTAGCGGATCCAGTAATGTTATTTAAAATCTTACACAATTTAGTTGATAGCTCTGATTTTCTACAACTCCTATTATTTCAAGTTCCAAATCGCAACAGCAGACAGCCACGTGAATTTCGTGCCAGTTGGCATTAAAAAAAATAGGGTTTGTTCTCCGAACCGTCAGAGTATTTTCGAGATACCCGAACTCTGAGAATACTCTACTTCTTTTTAGTCCGCAGCAGGCTGGAGAGTGGCTCAATTATTTGAGATCCTTATGAGGTGGGGTACTCCCTCATGTTGGAGAGGGTCCAGAAAAAGTTTCTGAGATTCTTTACATGAGGGAGTGCGGCCACTATCCGTGGCTCTACCCGACTAACTTTCTCCTGGGCATGCTCGGACTTCACTCCTTACTCACTTCTTCAGACTGCTGCGAGGCTATATTGTAAACCCTGCTATTTTGGAGCGCGTAAGTATCTATGTTCCTGATGACTATCTAAGACAGCGTCTTCATAGATTATTCTATCTTCCTGCCTGTAAGACCAACCTTCCAATGGTTCTGCCGGTGGGGAGGAGTATTTTGCTCCCGAACAAAATCTCTTCCGATATCGACATATTTAATGTCAGTTAGAAGAGATTCAGAAGTGAAATTCTACTGATTCTAGAAAGAGTTTCTCCTCATTGACCCGATCATTACCACTCCTTGAAATTTTTTTTGAAATTTCTTTTTTTTTTGTAAATTGTTCTTATTTTGTTGTCTAGCGTATCTATATGGTACCCTTAATTAGTATTTATTTTATAAAAATGATATCTGATTTCTTGTATGTTTTAAATTTAAAAGTTTGTCACGGATAAGGAATTTAATAAAGAAATTATTATTTTTTCATCTCCCCTCATTGTAACACCAATTCAAAACAAAACTCTCTCATTTACAGGTCTACAAATTCATTCAATATAAATTATTAACACATTGATATTTTCAACTCGACTAAACGTGATTTTAAACAAATATCCATGACCCGACTGCACCCAAACTAGATCACTGAAACTAACCTTCCATCTACTTCATTCATTCTTTCCTTTATCCCATTCCCATGTTCCATTCCACCTACGACGGCATAAGCATAAAGGTATGTCGATCTTAACTCTATAATTTAAAAAAATAAATCTATTGTGCTCAGATCAGTGGGCTCAATTGTTTTATTTATAATCACAGGGCTGATCTAGTATATTTGTCATCAGCGGTCGAACATCTCAAGAATAACGTTGTTTTATATGAATTTTAGGCATTGTTCTGCTGCCCCCGACCTCCTTCCCACCCCCGAAACCTTCTGCGACCGTGCTACCTATTTATTTATGTAACGTATTATTTATGTGCCAACGAATTTTAAGGGCGCGGGAACACGTAGGTTCTAGATCTACGTGTATTCGCACCCTAAAGCGATTTTGTTTCATAAATTATTAATAAATCCAACCTCACGACAGCTGTGAAGCCACTTTTTTAGGTTGTTTCACATCACAATCGGACTTCATTATTATCGCAAGTTACATAAAATGATTTAGTTCAATTCAATTCAATTATTTATTATTTTGAAAACATAAAAAAATAAATATATTTTAAAATAAAATGAGTAAGTGTTTTTTTGTACAATAACTCAGGACACAGGAGGCCTTGAGGGAATTAATTTCCCTCAGGGCCTATATCATTTTTGGGGATGCTATGTGAAGGGTTTTTATGAGGAAAGGAAGGAGTGAACCTGGGTCTTGAAAAGGCCAATGTTGTAGGAGGGAGGAAACACAGAGGCCGGCAAATCGTTCCATAGCCGAGCTGTTGAACATAAGAAAGAGTATTAAAATACACAATAGTCATAAATAAAAAAAATAAACAATCAAGAAATATAAATAACAATGAATGTAAAATATAGACTACAAAATAACGATAAAACAAACGAATGGTTGTCGTTTGAACAAAGCTTCATTTGTGCAAAATGTATCGACATCCGAAGTGATTCGATTCAACAACTAGCGCCCTTGAGGTGATTATCCCATAAAAACGGCGCTATAAAAGTTATCCATTTTTATTTTATTATTAAGAGTCTCCTCATCTCCTTTCCCTCACCATTTACCTTTAGAATCACAACGCACCCCAATCGGGGATGCCAGAGCACCACTGGCTCCAGACGGTTGGGAGCAGTTAAAACTCTTGTTCAGAATTTGCAAAAAAATAAACGAGCACTAAGAGCCTTGGCCCTGGGCTCTGAAGTTGCGATTCATTAATTTATTCTTCTGGTGCCCTTACCTATCAGAAGTTGGCCATCATAAAGCTGGATTCACACCAACGTCCGGATCCGCTCAGTGACGATATTGTTCCGCATGAGAGCTTATTGATATGGTATGAATATCAATCAAGGAGTATGTGCCAAGAAAAAGTTGTGTGGCAGTATATACTTCTGCCCACCCTTGTAATATTTAACTATTTAGTTAGTTAAATAATTATTTTGATGTGTAAAAATACTTACATCCCAGATTTTTTTTATTGATAATTATTGCAAATATTATTTAGTGATAAAAAATTGTTAACTAACTAATTACTTAAATATCACAAGGGTGGGCAGGGAGGATATACTGCCACACAACTTTACCTTGGCACATACTCCTTGATTGATATTCATGCCATATCAATGAGCTCGCATGCGGAACAATATCGTCACTGAGCGGATTCGGACGTTGGTGTGAATCCAGCTTAAAGGCAATATTAATCCCGTAGGCTGCTGCGGAACTGCACTAGTACCAGTCACGTAGATTTCGAAGACATAAAGTATAGCGTCTTTCTTTGCTATATCCTCCTATATTTTTTTCCTCTATTATCAATTAGGTACCTTATCTTATATTTTTCGTTCATCATAATATGAGCCAAATAGAGCGTTCTTCATTTTCTAACTAGTACGTAGTATTCGAAAAAGCTGCTCGTCACAATCTACGTGACTGGTACGAATGCCAAATGTCATGTAGAGGTGTTTCGAGATGCAGCCTATAAGGGGGAGATTGCCCCGATGTTTGCCAACTTCCCATAAGAGAGGGTATCAAAATAATAAGAATGTTTAAAACCAAATCCGATGATATTTTAAAATTTATTTTGTAGACTTCGCGCTTAGCGCTTCAGCCCTTTTGCCATTCCGGCGACGATATAATATATGAAAAAAAAATCAGTGTGTTCTTTTTATTATAAAAATTTTTTTTTCACTTTCACCGGAATATTTTTTTATGAACCCGAAAAAAACATTGCTTTGATTAGGTACTGGATTCGGGTCAACTCTGATTGCTTCACCTATTTTTGCAATTTTGTTTTTTTTTTATAGTGAATACCGCACAGGAGTCCCAACTGCCCCCAAACGTCTGGAGTCAGTGGGACAATGGCATCTCCAATTGGGGCATGTTGTGAGAGTGAAGGTAGTGGGAAGAAAAATAAGATGGGAAAGTGGAAGGTTGAGAAGTACCTAGCTATTCAAATCTGGTATACTTATTGCTTATATAGTATATACCATATAACCATGTACTCACTGTCATAAAATATTTATTGTTCTTTTGTTACTTGTAATATTTACACTGTTTGCATCTTTAGAACCGTTTACTTATAATACTTAAATATTAATGTTTTTAAGTACCAACATGTTAACTGTCCTCAATCGAATATTTTTCCTTTTCGTTGATTTAACAAATATATTTATATAAATTCATGCGTTTCATCTGGATTTTTATTCCTCTATATTTCTAGTAAATTGTTTTTTTTTTTTTAAATCTGTTAATGTACACATGCACTGTTATACCCATATTTGAATCTTTTCTCTCAGGATTTATGATAACGATCATGATTTTATATAGTTTTAATTTGCATACGTATTATTTATTATTTTATCCTTCTCAGTTAGTCTTATTAGCTTAATTAATTTAGTATGAAGCGCACTTGAGGTGAAATATCACAAAACTGTTATTATTACTATAACATGTAAACCTGAGCACGCGTTTGCCTCACCCGTGTGCAGTGCACCAGTAACGAAATGATATATTATGACGATTATTAAAAAAAAAACACTTCTAATTGAAATAGTGGCAAAGCAAACATGATATGAATTATTTACGTTTCTGTTAAACTTATATGCCGATAAATAATATTTAAAACCACAAAAACGTAACACGAATAATTCAGTATTCAGGGAATATTTACTACCCCTAATTCAGCATCTACCCTTGACTCGTAATTTGAAGGTCGCTCTTCGGAAATGAGGAAATTGAGTGATCCGGCGCCTGAGTGAGGAAAATGTACACTGTTTTAGGCAGGAAAAGCGCCATCAAAACTTATTGTGCGAAATAATTTAAGGCTGCCATTCTGCGGGAAAACCTACAGACAATAGTCCAGTGAGCTTTTATATAGCTTCGTGATGAAATACCGAAGTAAGATTGTGACAGTGAAGTATCACCTCATGAGCTGCACAAAGCTAAAAAATAACGGGATACACTGTTTGGCTTCCTAATAAAAGCATTAATAAAAATCATTTATCGGTTAATTCTATACGGGTAAAAAGGAAAATGTCACCACAATTACCGAAAAACAACACCACATTTTCAGAAACTGAAATTTTCCATTCATCCACAGGTCACTTTAATACATGCATACAAGACAGAATCAAATAACAAGGTTCATTATTACCTCCCTACCACTGATGTGCGTTACAGACCTAAGATACGTTAGATAAGATACGTCTCTATTTTAATTTATTCACAGTATGTTTTATATTTTTTAAAAAATTTATTTCTTGTTTATATTAATCATCTTGGGTTACATTCTATGATGTATTATTTACTATACAATTTTATTCAACTTCATACATAAATATAATTCTTGTTTGTTTATAATTCTGAAATTATTATTATTTTGAATATTTTATTCTCCATTTTAGTTTTAAAAAAAGATTATTAGCGGAAACTTCACTGGTTAATGCAACATAGTACTCACTGTATTTATACAATTTTGTAAACAACTGTTTGTTTTCCTAAATGAAAAAAAATGTCTAAAGTTTCCAGTGAATACAATTCAGTAATCTTTTAAATTTTTTGTGAATTGCATACTGGAAAACGTAGGTGAAACGTTAAATTTTTCCTTCGCTGGTTTTCGAACTGCACTTTTACTGACACTTTAATATGTTTTTATAGAATTTAAAACATTAAAATTATATAATTAATTTTATTCTCTAGAAACCTTAGACATTTTCGAAACTATTACTCAAAAATACATACCAAAATATTATATCAGTTCACATCGACTAAATTAAACATCTTTAGTCGACGTGAGTTGTCGTTTGTTCGTTGGCGAACTGCAGCCGGGTTCGGAAACGATTTCAAATTACCGGCATTGTCGATAAAATCTATTTCGATATTTCGTGCTAGGGCCCCAGACATGCTCAACAGAAATAATAATCTTTATTTAATTATAGTTTACAGTAATAACGATAAAAAAAGATAAACATAATATAAGGTTGTGTAAAGGTGTATGTACAATGCTGAATATATTTGAACTAGAGATCGATACATTGGAAACATAATATGTATAATAAATACAGTGATCAAAAAGAAGTATAGACTAGTCTGCGTATTCGCCTTAGAGTAGATCATTATCATAATTCGTATTTGCTTAAATACATATTTATATTTTTTATATTTATTTATTTATAATAGGTTTTAACCGATGTTCTCACTTACGTGACAAACACTCAGTTAGTGTACAATTGCAAAAACAAAATAACATTTATAAGACATATAAATAATGAATTAAAACTAAGAATTACGACTGTTGACTTGCATCTAAGACTTAAGAACTAGGAATCTATAACTAACATTACATTTATAAAATACCCATATGTGTTTATTATTGCTCATGCTATCAATAATAAAGTTTAAATACATATAAACTTAGTTTTCGTATATTTGTATACAGTTATTACTTGTTTTCTCGTAATCTGCCTCACTAGGCAAGCCTGTGTTGAGGCAGTAATTTTTGCCGATTGTTTTGGTTACTTCAAATTAAATTAATCTATGGTAAATGTTATTTAAAAGTGTGAAATCAGAGTGAAACTTAAAACTCGTCTCTTTAGAAAATTGTATCTACAAAAACACTATAATTTTGAAACCGTTATTTCAGCGTGAGATAATAGTGAGATAATTAGCGCCTAATACAGCAATAATATTTCCTTTTTTTTTCATTATCATGCTAATTCGGTCGATAATGTATTTTAATTTTGTAATTTCGGCAAAAATATCCTTTTTTTAACTCTTTCACATCTCGCAATAGGGTGAAAGGGTAAGGTTAGGTCAAGTGATCTCGAGTTATGTTAGGTTGCGAATCGCGTTAATAGTGATTAATCGATGATGATTGTTAAAAATAAAATGTTTTTACCAACCATAGATGTATCTTCAGAAAAATAATATACCAGGAGGGATAGCTTTGCAAAACAGTATAGTCAGGATTGTTGATTTTTTCCTGACTCGGGCGTGGCTAGGGTTTTCATTGACACAGTTTTTACACCCATTCATACCACATGTCAACATAATGTTTTATTTATTTGTATAAACACTTTTCCACAGTATTGTCATAAACAAAAAATATATAAATATATAACCTCAAAAATCGTTGAGTTATGTCGCATAACAAAACGGAGTGGGCGGAGTCACCGGAGACGCGGGAGACGGAAAAAATGCTTACATACCTAAAAGTGGTGCGATAATTTGTGACAACTTCTCTTGTCTCTTACTCTCGGTTTACGACGTAAAAATCCGGAGAAAGTGATTTATCGCAAATTAGTATAGGTTGGGTAAAATATTTAGCTCTCTCTTCATTTTCAGTCTTACATCATCGTAAAAAGTGTATCTATTAGAAAATAATTAGTTTCTTTCTCCGATAGTGTTTTCGGTCCTCAACCTTTTGGTACTCCAAGTGTAGGCCTAAAATAATGATGTTTTTAAATCTTTGAATCACGAGATCTCTACAGAGTTGTAGGAATAATAAAGCCATTTAATATTCTGCCAAACACTTAATGCTTTAATATATTATACAACAAAAAAACGAGTTTTATTTTATTTACGCACTGAGCGGTTGAATCAAATTTCAGTACAACTCATTACCATGTATATATATATTTTTTTTCTTCATATTTGCGTTGAAACTTATTGATATTATTTCAATAATTAATATAAAAAATAAAAAGCATAAAGCTTTATAGTTAATTAATTCTAATCAAATATTAATTCTCGACTTTGTAAGGAGTCAAAACATCTTCCGTAAATAAAAATGGATGGTTTATCCAAGACACCATTAAGGTATATTATATGTGCTGGGGAAAAACTTTGTATACCATTACAAAGATGGCAGGTTATATCTATTATACTATATTATAATTAAGTAAGTATGAGATCGATTAAAATACCGGTTTCCAATAAGGTCATGGTAACTCAATTGGTAGAGGCGTTACTCCCGGACAGAGTAGAGGTTCTGAGTTAGAGTCTCGGTTGTGACCGAGTTATTCTTTTTAGTTTCTGGCTTTTTCTGTTTCATATTTGCGTTTAAGATTATTGATATTATTTCAATAATTAAAACGTTTTTGTTCTTAAACATATATATACATAAATACTCGTATATATTTATATATATATATATATATATATATATTTATACATATATATTTTTTTAATAAAGAAAAACAGAAAGCAAAAAGTATTACTTGTGCAATGATGGAAGACTTAGACTTGCAGAGGAATCGAACACGCGACACTTGGGTGGGAACCCGGCATTTGTCCACTCAGCTACTAACCATTTGCATATGTCATTTCCATCGTGAGCTTTGGAGATTAGAAATATCCATTCAGTAGTCTCAAAATAAGTCAAGGCTGGCTGGTTTATTCTTCTAGGTAGTAACTACAAGTATTTAACTACTGTTATGAAATTAATCGGCTATGTTATTTTATTGCACTGTGACAGAAACGATTCTAACTTAACCTTACCTAACCTAACCCAACCGTCAGCTTTCTTATTCACCAAAGATGTTCACAGCATTTACAATGGCGTTAGGTTCTGTACTACAGCGGTAAGATGAGAAATTTTATCATTCGGCAAACATCCGTTTCCCCCTCGTCTCTTCCTCCCCCGCTTCCCAAAAGCCCGTATAGATGGCGTTGGCGTTGCCGGTTGCTAGGTGGCGGCCATGATGGATGGGATATAGAACCTTCTTCCGGTTGCGATCTCTTGAAGGCTTTCCCGGAAAAGCAGAGCTACTCGATCGTTGTTTTCAGAAGTAGGCGAAACCCACCCACTATAACGTTTAAAACAACTTTCTAAGAATCGTGCTAGGAAGTGGGATTGTTTCTTTGCTTTTAGTAATATGTTTAATTTGATCATTTATCCTAAGAATTTACCCGAAACACTTTATTCATTACCTTTATTTGCTTTATAATTATATGTCCTTGTACTACCGGTATTTCAATGGAAGATGCTCCGATGAACTTGCGTCATTGATCCCTTCGACACCGGTGGATAGTCGGGAAGCTTGCCAAACGCGCGCCCAACATTTGTACACGCTTGACATTTGATACGTGAGAGCTGGTCGCTTTTATGACTCGTTCTTATGTTCAACAGCTCGGCTGTGGAAAGATTTGCCGGCTTCTGTGTTTTCATCCTCCTACAACATGGGCCTCTTCAAGACCCAGGTTCACTCCTTCCTTTCCTTAAAAAGACCCTCCACACAGCATCCTCAAAGATGACAAAAGCCCTTAGGGAAATTATTTCCCTCGAAATTATTTCCTCGGGCGTCCCTGACTTCTTATTTCATTCACTTTCACGTTATATATACTTTTAAAACTCCTTTTTTCGTTCATTCGCTCTACGTGCCCAAACCATCTAAGCGTCCTTTTCTTTATTCTATTCGTTACGCTTATTTGAGCCTTGTCAACACGGTCATACATGGTTTTACCGCACATATGCCTCATGGATATCATTTTCACAACATTCTGTCTACTTTCATCCTTCCTCTGCCAGTTCCATACCTCATTGCCACAGATTAGAGTTAGTATAAGCACTCAATTGTGGACTGCTAGCTTCTCTTCTTTGGACGTTTTTATTTGCGCCGACAGCGTTCAGTCCTCCATTGGATTCTTTAATTTATACCATTTTGATAAACATCCCTTGGCATCGTCGTAGAGTGAAAATGCACTGCGGTAAATGACTTATATTTTGAATGGAGCTCATATAACCTGATTATTGTAAGCACTTCCGTACTGCCGTACACGACTGCCAACAAAACAGCCATTAATGATAAACCGCGCGTTTCCGGTGGCATTTCCCGCAATTTCATATTAACCAGAGTGGGGAAACGTTTTCCCCAGTCCATTTGGTAATACAACATGGAATTATGGTAATGAGGAAAATAAGGGAAATTTAGGGAAAATATCCATAACCCCAATATTAAACTCGGATTTTCCGATAAGCTTGGCGTTAAATTCTCCGCGACACGCAACTGCGAGTATGTGATATCGCTTGATCCAATAATACATGGTTGAACGATTTGATGGGGATCTTTCGACTAATCTAAATCCGTGAAAATATTTTTCTAAGGTCATATCTCAGCTCTTTTCGGTTTTCCTGTTGTTGTTGATTGTGCTCATTTTATTTGGTAGACTAACCGTTTATACAAATATATTAGTTCCCACCCAGCTCCTACACTCTTTTTGGTTTTTTATTCTTGTTGAACAATTTAAAAATTACGAACAAAAAACAATGCGTCTCACCTTATTTTTAACTAGATCGTTATTTTGAATAATCCACAATTCATCCATTTGCTCCAAAGAAATAGATACTGCTTCATTTAGTTCTCCATTGATCTTTCTTTCAATGTTTTTGTCGGCCTTTCCATCTCTTGCGAACATTCTTCCCAATACACACAATTGTACACTTCCCCTCATTCCAATACCATGATTTTAGATATACCTACGTAAATTCATCATCAATTCATTCCGTATACATACTTCTTTCATCCTAGACACGAGAGGCTGCAGATCTTCCTCAGATTGTTCACTCGAGTGAACGTTCACTCGAGTGAATGTTCATTTTTGTTTCATTCTGTGTTCACACGGTACAGACAGAATGATATAGAAGTTAACGTTCATTCGTTATTTTCCTATGACGTCGTCGAGCGAAGTGGTGCACCTTGGAATTCGTTTGATTTGTGATAATTAGATTGAAGAATTGATAAAAAATAAGCAAAGAAAACGTTGACGGTGGTGAGTGCGACCGTGTATTTTAAGTTTAAATCTTGAATTAACGATATTATAGAATTTTCACGTAGCGATCTGTCTTTACATAAATCTAGTTTATGATTGCAGAGACATTGGTAATTGTTGAAATTCTCTGAAAAAGGCACCTTGTTTTGATTGTATTGTATTTATGTAATGTATTTTTTGTTGTTGTTTAATGTTCATTCCATGTTTAGACGTTTCATTATTCTTTCATTCCGAGTGCTAGTGAATAGTGCTGAATGCCAAAATCCAACATTTTTTGATCGGTTCAATAATGAATTCATTCGGCACTTTTGTGTTGAGATATTTCACTTCAAGTGAAAGAAGCAAAATGAAAGACAGAAATGAACGAAAAATGAACCGTCTGATTTCGCCTTTAGAAATAAGCACCGCATTATCAATATACAACAGCCTACATACCTTTTAGATTACTCGATTACGTGCCAAAGCCCACTTCTTTCAGTTCTTCATACAATTACCCATGTACATTTTTAATATTTACGGTGACATTACACAGCCTTGTTCTACATCTTTTGTGATATTAAATCACCCTGTAAAATAAGCGTTTAATCTAACGCAGCCAACGAAATTTTCTGCATTCACCTATCTGTCAATATCCTTATCGGAATTCTCGTCTCTTGTAAACGTACTTTGCAAATAGTACGTACGTTATAAAGCTTTCAACTTGATAACTATACACTATGTTAAGTTTACAGATTGTATAAAATGTCCCGTTTACAACATTCCTGCGAGTTGTTTTCTTCCATTATTAAATAATTTTCTCCCCTGATAAACATTCTTAAGTTTTCATTAATTTTCAATTGTCCTCCCGATCCGCCTTCTTCAAGAATGCTCTTTAACACAATCTGTTCAAAGATATTTCCCGAGAAATCTGAATCACATCGATTATACGCCTAATTTGGCAATTACACTTATCACCAGTACGCCAAAAGTTCTAAGAATGAAACAACGTAACTTGCTTTTGTAAGCGTTCATTATAAATTACCGAGAAGTTTGGAACTAACAGCTAGGTCTGTGGAGATTCGTTTCATGGAAATCACTGGAATTATCTGGAAATAAGAGTTTCTGAGAAAAATGGGTAATAACAAGCCATTACAATGGGAAAATATTTGATAAATCGCATTGGATTCATACAGATATAATATATTTTTCTACCACCTTTCAGTAGATACTCTACTTCATTTTTTTACGTGAATACCGCACAAGTAACCCTACGAAAAACTAAAAAAATACCTCCGATATACTATATTTTAAATTTTCTCTCATGCACTAAAAAAATAAGAATTTATGTAAAAATCAGCTAATTTTTAAGTTTATTTATTATTATAATTTTATTTTTTAATTATTTTACTTGAACATACATTAATATGTGTTATGGCACATTTAATTGATATAAAAGAAAATAAAGTAAATTTGCCGCACGTTTCAGAGTGGTAGATAATATAAGTATCGCCCTGGTGAAAGACCACCATTCAGAATCGAAACGTTGCTTGAAATGGCTTTAGCCGTATTTTGTAACGAGATCCGAATAGCCAGATACTTACCAACCTTCCTCTTCCAAACCTCATTCTCCTCTTCACTACATTCAACCTCACAACGTACCCCAATCGGATGTAGTTTTTCAGAAAGCGTTCAACCCACAATTTGCCAAAATTGAGTTTTACATGTTTTCCTATCGATAAATACGAGATTTCTATCTGCTGAAAACATCCAAACTCCAAATGCAATAAATTTTTGGTGATAAAGATTTTTAATAACACACATTGCAGATATTTCACTTAAATTAAAGTTTAAAAACATTATACAATTTAGGATAACAAAAGATATACATTTGAGGTGATTTTTCACAAAAACGGCGCTATACAAATTATCCAAATATTATTATTTCTTTAATAAACACATTGTAAGATTATAAATTAAGTATTTATAATAATGCTCATAAAGAAAAAAAAAACATACTGATATTCACTTTACAAATGCCGATTACGCATATTAATGCTTCTTTATCTTCATATTTAAAAAATAGATAAATATTTTCGAACGGCTTTTTCTCAGTTTTATCTCTTGGGGGTTGGACGCTTTCTGCATAAGTTCGTTTAATTGGGGATGCCATAGTCCCACTGTCTCCAGACCGTTAGGAGCAGTTGGGACTCTTGTGCGGTATTCACTTAAAAAATAAATAATTTGCCAAGTAAGTCAAATATTAAAAAAAAACATTTACTATTGTTCATTTTATATCGTTAATGTTCTATTAAATTGCGGAAAAATGCAGCACCTTTATTAACAGCTAAGTGAAGTCAAAGTGTAAAATATTAGATTTCACTGAGTATTCGTTAGAATAAATTAAATATTCATCGTGACGTCAGCCACGTAGTCAAAGTGCTTATCGGCCAGACGTTTAGCGGCAGCAAAAATATAATCGCCCGGGTTGCCGGCAATGAACGGGCAATTAAATATACAAAACGCTGCGGAGGTCGTATCGCCAGTTCGATAAAACGCAAAACACCTTCTATTCCGGATAATTAGTGCGTAGTATGAAATCAAAATTAGTGAGGTAGAGCGGTAAACTCCTTGGATGTGGCCCCAGAAGTCGCGGGTTAAATATCGCCATTTTTAAAATATTTTTTTTAAAATATGAATACCGCACTAGAGTCTCAACTGCTCCCAACCGTCTAGAGCCAGTGAGACTATGGCATCCCCAAATAGGGTATGTTGTGAGGCTGAAGGTAGTGGAGAGGGAAGAAGATTGGGAAGAGGAAGGTTGGGAAGTACCTGGCTATTCAGATCTGGTCACCAAACACGGCTAAAACCATTTTAGGGAACGTTTCGATTCTGAATGGTGGTTTTTCACCAGGGCGATACTTTGAGTATCTACCACTCTGGAACGTGCCGCAAATATACTTTTTATTATTTTTATATGGATTAAATGTGTTATGACACATATTAGTTAAATAAAAGTTATTGGTGCACGCCGGGTTTGAACCCGTGACCTTTGGATTCGTAGTCGAGCGTCTTACCACCATGGAGGCCATGACGGTATACAATCGTAAACAGTCGAGACGTTGCTTGAAATAATTATGTTTAGTGGCCAATTCTCTTGTAGCTAAGTACGTTTAAACCTTCCTTTTCCCCTTCCTTCACTTTCTTCACATTCCTCGAATGGGGATGGCATAGTTCCACTGGCTCTGGGCAATTAGGACTCCTTCCAGCGTATCTAGTTTACGATTAGAATAATGTTCTTGGCTGTACCCCTAGCAGTGGCTATAATAGCAATTCACAAGAGCTGTCAAAGATTCTTTGAAATAGTTCTTCTCTTTACCAGTCGTAGGAGCTTTAATATTTAATAAAAGCACCCGACCGATTCTTAAAACGGAGATTAAAAAGATATAAAGCGTTCAAAAAATAATTTTAAAGATTATCAGAAGTTATAAGTCAATGTGTAATACAATGTCTACTCAATCTAAGGAGTTAATTTGAAGGTTTGATTCGATACTGCATTTCAATACATTATTGAATTTATTATTTAAAGAATTTTTTTTATTTTTTATTTATTATTCTTTTCAAAAATTGCAACATAAAGGTGGTAGTTCAGTGCCTGTCTCGCTAGGAATTCCTGTGTTGAGAGCAGGCGCAGTTTACAGTTAGCAGTCTACACAACATTTTGAAAATAGAAATAAAAATATAAAGTTACAATGTAATATTAAACCATCATAAAAAATTTATTAGTTCACAACAAGTTTTATTTTAAAAAGAAATCATTAATGTTTGATCCTCCTAGGCTGGAGATCCAAATCTTGGTGTCTAATTTATATTTGACATAATTTGCGTTCTGTCTAATGGCCAGTGGAAGTACATTATTTAGTTTTGTTGCAAAGTATCTAAAGTTTCTTTGGCCAAATGTTGTTTTAGCGAAAGGGATAAGTAAGAGATTATGCCCTTTCGATCTCGTATCGCGAGCGGTTTGGACATTTTCAAATTGACTTCTGTGTTTAAAGAGATATGCTAGTATGTTTTTGGCATAAAGTTGCCTAATATCTAAAACACAAATTTTCTCGAATGAAAAAATAACTTTGTCTTATCCACGGATATCATTTTAATTTTTTTGACCGACCGGTTTTGCTTAGCCTAAGCATCATCAGAGTACAAAATTAAACTACAAAAATCTAATTAATAGTCATATTCTTAATAATCAGGTAAATTTGTCCAGATGTCCAGTATTAGGTATATTTCCCGTAAACTCATGTCGTTATTTCGGTCCGCAGTCTGTAGAGAGAAGACTGTCCTGATGATAGCCAACCTCCGAATAAGAAAAAAATAACTACTAGCTTTAAAGGTTGAATAAACACGTAAAATGTATCAATATCTAAACAAATTAAATAAAAAAAATCGTAGAAAGCAGTCACTGGATCTACGTTCCAGTAAAACTTTTACTCCTTACCTAATTCATCTCTCAATCCATGTCACGAAGCGTCTTCCTTTTAGTGTCGGAATTGAGAGTGAAAATGAACAAAATAAAAAAGATCTATTTGTTCCTGACAGTAGCTGGGCATTAGCCACTAGGAACGCTTCTGGAGTTGCAGGCATCGGCGGTTCGTGGCTTGAAGTAAGAATACACTCTTATATGGAGAGAGATAAGAGAGAGAGAGAGAGAGAGAGCCATATGCTTTCACCCAACGTATACAAATTTACGATAAATCACTTTCTCCGGGTTTTTACGTTGTAAACCGTGAGAGACAAAGAGACAAAACAAACAGCTACCGACCGGTACGTTTTGTTATTCGACATAACTCGACGGGTTTTGAGGTTGTATCCTTTGTTTTTGTTGATAACAATACTGTTAAAAAGTGGTTATACAAATAAACAAAACATTATGTCGATACGTGCTATGAATGGATGTAAAAAGTGTGTCTATGACCCTAGCCACCCCCGAGTCAGGAATAAATCTACTATCCTGACTACACTGTTTCGCAAAGCTATCCCTCTTGTATATTATTGCTCTGATAATAGAATCCACTGGCGTATCGTAATTACTTTACTATTGTCTCCTTCGGCCTCTCCATTACGTAAATTACATGGGCGCATGTGGCTGGTTCATTTAATTATTCATAATAATTTGAGTATATTATGTAAGTAATTTTAGAACACTTTTTTTAATAGCTGGCATGTCTATCTAATCATTATTGAAGTAATTTTGATTGACTTTGTTACCGTTTATTATTAAATGTGTCATTTATCGTGTTTTGCTATTTTTATTTTGTCACTATTTTCTATTGTGATTAAAAAAAAACTCTTATGTCGGGTTTGATCTCTAAATAAACTTAGTTTTTTATTTTTGTGACAAAAATAAGTTAAATATGCAGTGAAAATTAGTTTTTTTTCTGTATCGAATGCTCTGACTCTCGTTTGATTCTGAAGACTTTGTGGCCCTTCAGCCATCTAAAATATATTTACCATTTGGGAGCAGGCTTGACTCAAGCGACACAAGTTTGGGACGTTTTTTAGCTTTTGTCGCTTTAGTTAACTCAGTGAGAGAATTGAGTTAATTTTTTTTTTCCAAAATCCAACCAGGTACTGAAGACTTATGAATTTTATCGTAAAAAAAAAACATGAAAGTCCTACTTTCCAAAATGCCATTTCAGCCTTTTTACTTTCAGCGACGATATGTTCATTAAAATCCAGTTTTCTGTAGATTTTGAATACACTGCATAGCAACACAATTGCGCATAAGTTCTTTATTTTATTAAAATTATTATACTTTCAGCTTTAGAAACATTTATATCTAATATCCAGTTTCCTTGCTTATATTAGATTAGACTTGAAAAACCACGGGATGTAACTCAGCTTGCCAAGAAAAAATATAACTTGCTTATACCCACCCATTTTAAATATATAATAATGTTTGCTAAAATGCAATATTGTTAGGTACTTTACTAGGTAGGTAGGGATTTGAAAAGATTCTTTTTTAAATTTTATTATTTCAACTAACGTGAGTTCCAAAATTGAAAAACTCACACTCGTGTGTATGTATGTATGTTCTCACCAAGGAAATGATTTAGAATAGTGAAAATGGTCAAAATAGTCTAAAACTTTGATATTAGTGAAAATCTTTAAAACGGTTAGACACCGTCAAATCTTTGTCAATAGTGTAAAAAGAGTGAAAACGGTCAAAACGATCAACTGTTGAACACTCAAAAATATACTCTCACACTTGTAATGGAAGAGTTGTATAAAATCTGGAATCAGATATTTATTATTTTTCGACACATAAAATGTATGTACTTATAGGTTGTATTAATTACATAAAAAAATTACATTATTAAATAATGTTAAAACGACTAATGAGGTCAATAGTTGCAGTAAACAGTCAAAACAGCGTTCAACAAAGTAAAAATAGCAAAAACGGTCAAAACAGCAAAAATAGTGAAAACGGCATAAATAGTAAGAATGGCCAAAACAACAAAAACAGTCGAAACAGTGAAAATGGTAAAAACGGTCAAAACAGGCAAAAATAGTAAAAACGGTTGAAACAACAAAAACGGCCAAAACAACAAAAACAGTCAAAACAGGCAAAAACAGTAAAAACGGTTAAAATAACAAAAACGGTCAAAACAACAAAAATAGTAAAACTAGTAAAAACCCTCAAAACAGCAAACATAGTGAAAACGGCAGAAATAGTAAAAACGGCCAAAACAACAAAAACGGTCAAAACAGCAAAAATAGTGAAAACGGCATAAATAGTAAAAACGTCCAAAACAACAAAAACAGTCAAAACAGTGAAAATGGTAAAAAACGGTTAAAAGCAGGCAAAAATGGTAAAAAAAGGTTAAAACAACAAAAACGGCCAAAACAACAAAAACAGTCAAAACAGGCAAAACAGTAAAAACGGTTAAAACAATAAAAACGGTCAAAACAACAAAAATAGTAAAAACCCTCAAAACAGCAAACATAGGTAAAACGGCAGAAATAGTAAAATCGGCCAAAACAACAAAAACAGTCAAAACAGTGAAAATGGTAAAAACGGTCAAAACAGCAAAAACAGTAAAAACATCAAACAAATCAAAACAGTAAATACATTTCAAACGATAAAAAAGAGATTGACGGTTGTTGTAAAAACGGTCGAAACTGGACAGAAATCAATATTAAGATTAATGAAAATGAAATAATAACTTTGTATAAGACCACATATTGCAAAATCTAAAAAAAACATGTGAAACCACAAAGTGATTGCTTTCCACGAGAGTATAATATTAAGATTCTCCAAAGGCATAAATTTACAAAACAATAAATATTGTAAGTGTATGTATTATCTTTGTATTATTGATGTTTTCTTATTTCGGCAATTCATTATGGGCATAATACTTGGCAGTTGAAACATTTGCAATAGTTCTAAGATAGAACGCTTTGTTCAGAGGCGAAACCCTTTTCGGTCCTAACTCGGATTTATCGCTCGGGGGACACTTTGCTAAAACTTTTATTTTTTCGGGGGAGAAAGGGGCCTTTAATTTTACTTCGCCGAGGTATACTCGTATACCTCGCGCTTCTTTGCAACTTAAATGGACGGTAAAAAAAGTTTTATTTTAAAGTAATTTTCTGAAAAATATTATTAATATTGAATTTAAAAAAAGGTTTTTTATTTTAAATTTATAGTGAATACTGCACAAGAGTTCCAACTGCTCCCAACCGTCTAAAGCCAGTGAGACTATGATATGGTTTGTAGGAGATGGTGAAAAGAAAGGTTGGGAAGTACCTGGCTATTCAGATCTGGTCACCAACACGGCTAAAGCTATTTCAAGCAACGTTTAATTCTGAATTGTGGTCTTTTGCCAGGGCGATAATTGGAGTATCTAGCGCTCTGAAACGTGCCGCAAATAAGCTGTATATTTGATTATGAATTAAATGTGTTATGACACATATCAATTGAATAAAAGTTATTTGCGCTCGCCGGGTTTGAACTCGCGACCTTTGGATTCATAGTCCATAGCAAAGTACTTCCCAACCTTCCTCTTCCTCATCTCCTTTCCCTCCTACTACCTTCAACCTCACAACATACCCCTATTTGGGAATACCATAGTCTCACTGGCTCCAGACGGTTGGGAGCAGTGGAGACTCTTGTGCGGTATTCACTATAAAACAAACAAACAAAAAAACGATTGAAACGAACCCTTGTATCCCTCGCGAGTGAGAACTTAACTAGATATAGCTTTAGTAAGTTCGCTTAACCTTTTCTATCATTTCTCCCTCACTTTTCTAGTTACATTTTCCCACAGCAATACCCCCGAAGAGAAGATTGCTATAAGCCTATTTGACTCGCATTAAAAATAAGCAAATTTTCCAATATTTTGATTATCTACCAACTTCTCGATCGATCCTTCAACATTCTGTCGCCAACCTCTTTGCTTCCCCGTTCCCATATTCCCCTTAATGTTCCGTCGCTATTTGTCGATATGAAAAGAACCCTCCCTCCCGACTTGACTGCAGTGGTAGTCGAACGGAAAAACGGTGAAACCAACTGGGAAGAAATAAATATTATCCTTTGTAATGCGAGAGTTGAAATGTTCCCTCGATTTGAAACCTGTACTCATGAACCTAGGATGTGGAATTCCCTAGAAGAACTCTCCGCTTATTAATGCAATAAAACTGCCATCACAAAAATAAAAATATTCGAAACATCAAAATATAAGTGCATAAGGCCTGTTCAAAAGAAAAGGTGAATTTTGAATTTTCGCGGGCTGTGTACATTCGACTATCGATTTTTTTTCGTTATGTTGGTACACATATGTTTATCATATGTTAGCATTATCAGCAATTTGGATAAGTGGTTTGTTTTTGACAACTGGAAAGGTTAGTCACGTTTTTGTATGTTCTTCGATTTTTTGCTTTTGAAAAAAAATGGATCAAAGAATATGTATTAAATTTTGCGTTAAAATTTGAATAAAGTGCTCCAACGCACTTAAAATGTTGACTGGCATTCGGCGAGTCTACTTTGTCTCAAAAAAGTGTTTATAAGTGGTACAAGCGCTTTACAGAAGGCCAAGAAGATGTTAATGACGATGAGCGTCCTGGAGTTGCAACCACGTCAACAAACGAAGAAAACATCGAAAAAGTGAAGAAAATGGTTTTTGAAAATCGTCGAATCACTATTAGGGAAGTTGCAGAGGAAGTTGGCATATCAATCGGCTCATGCCATGCAATTTTCTCCGAATGTTTTGGGCATGCAATTGCTAAATTTTGAGCAAAAGCAACGTCGCATTAGTATCGCTCAGGAGTTGTTGAATGACGTCAATGACGTTCCAGATTTGCTCAAAATGATCATAACTGGTGATGAAACGTGGGTATATGGTTATGACGTCGAAACCAAGGCCCAAAAACCCAATGGAAGCGACCAGAAGAGCCAAGACCGAAAAAAGCACGCCAAGCTCGATCAAATGTGAAGGTTTTGCTCACTGTTTTCTTCAATTACAATGGCGTGGTGCATCATGAGTTCTTGCCAACAGGTCGTACGGTTAATAAAGAATACTATAAGGAAGTTATGCAACGTTTGCGTGGAGCAATACGGCTCAAACGATCGGAATTGTGGAAAAACAAATCATGAATTTTGCATCACGATAATGCACCAGCTCACACATCAATGCTTGTTCGTGATTATTTGGCCAAAAACAACACCGTTATCATGCCTCAACCACCGTATTTACCAGATTTGGCTCCCTGTAACTTTTTCTTATTCCCGAAACTGAAGAGACCAATGAAAGGAAAGCGTTTTGCCACAATTGATGAGATAAAGTCAGAATCGAAGAATGAGCTGATGGCCATACCGAAAAGCGAATTCCAAAAGTGCTTTGAGGATTGGAAGAAGCGCTGGCATAAGTGCATTATATCTGAGAGGGGATTACTTTGAAGGGAGAAAATGGATATTGATGAATAAATAAATACTTTTCGAAAAAATTCGAAATTCACCTTTTCTTTTGAACAAACATATATTTGCTGTCCCTTTTCGCTAGTAAAAATAAGAAAACGTAAGCAAGACAAAAGGATATTTCTCAGTGACTTTTCGCAAGGACATCACTGTCGGAAGTGTATACATATGCATCACTACACACAATCCTAAGTGTGTATTGTTTGGCTCAACACTAATTGCGCAACCCATATCGAAATTTTGAAACTTCTGTACTCTGTGCTTTGTTTGGTGTCCAGATTTCTATGCCTTACGGAAGAATAGAGAAAGGGTAACATTAAACCATTCTGATAATGCGATTTATGTCATTGTTACAAAGGGTTTCTTCATCTGTCAAGGCGTTCCTAGGCATCTCAATGCGAACCCTTACTTGATGATCTCAGATAGATTAAATTTGTCACTAACCCAAGTTCCTGAGTATTTTGATTGAAAAACAATTTTTTAGGTATGGTTATATGAAGGCGTTTAGAGCAGTCAAACATACCTTCGTACAATTATTCTTATCACGAGAAACTAGCGGTCCGATTCGCTAGAATTGAATAAACAGATTCATGTCTAGAAATGTGAAGAATCATTTTAAATTTACGAATTGCTTAAGGTCGATCCTTGAACAAACCATTCAAACTTGAATATCACTGCAGCACGTGAAAAATTTCACTTTCAAGCAATCGTCTTCTTCTCTCGCCATACCATATGTTGTCAACAGTGTTTATTCAATGGTTTCTATGGTTAAATACCCTTCACACCTGTCAATTTTTGTTATTATATTATTCATAACCGAACTGTTGAATAAAAGTATAAATGAAGTAGAGATGACCTGTTATCTGTGGCTAATGTCAACAGTGTACATCTGTACACAGTTAGCCTTATCCAGATACTGCGAGGTTGGCGCGTGAGCCTTCCTAATAAATACTCGAACATTTATGAAAAGGCCCGAATATATTATTACAGTCACAATTGATTTCATACACTTTCTTTTGCCTTTTGACTGCTATATTATTTGTTAGCTATTTGGAAGTGCATTGTGCGGACTGTCTGGACGATGCTATTGACATTTGCCACATTTGGGCTTTGGCAAAGAAGAAAACTTTTGCCAAAGGAAGCAATGACGCTGGGTCCACGGAGCACCTTCGGAGGTTAAATACAGGTTTTCAATTATTGAACACATCATAACAGAAGTCGAGGACGCCCGAGAAAGACGTGGCACAATCAAGCAAATCAAATACTCGAATCGGGTCATGTCAGAATAACAGAAGAGTATGTATGAGACGTTGTATGAATGTGAATGAAGCAAGGAGTGTGTGACAAGACAGAGTTATATGGCGGTCCATCCTCTCTGCCTACCCCTACGGGGAAACGGCGTGATGGTTAGTTAGTTAGTTAGAACACATCTTAACTATCACAAAGAAAAAGTTAAAACATTTGTACGTTTTAGTCATTTACTTATTTATTAACTTTTTGTTTCTTGCATTATTTTTTTACATTACCTACCTCACTAGGTCATAAGAACCTGTTCTGAGGTAAGTGAAAGTGAGTACAAGTAGAATAATAAAAAAAATGATGATATTTGTTACACAATGTTAGATGATGCAACAGATACTGACCGTAAAACTCTCTTAATACCATATAAGATACATTGACAGTAGGTAAAGTTGCAAGGCACTAAATCCTATAATCAAATATAGTGGATACGATACAAATATACATACATTTTACATGGTAACAATTCTACAGTTGTTTATAGTGAACACATTACATTTTATACCAAAGAAAAAAAAATGCAAATTTTAATGTAGTATATAATAATAGTGCACTTAAAAGATTATTACGATTTTTACGAATGTAGCGCATATGCATTTAATGGTAATGGGAAAATATCCACTAGCTGTTGAATAACTTTGAATGTAAGGCGTCAATAATGGTATGCCTACTTTGCACTATAGAATAATGTACACCCAGTCCATCTAGTCTTCTCTATATCGATGAAGGAACATTTTTTTCGTAGTAATGTACTCGTAGACTCGCATAAAGCACCTTGTATTTTTATTTGCTTGGGAGAAACATGTTACATGGAAAAAGTTAAACAAATATTCGCAAGACGGCGGTAGAAGCTAAACACGGGCACGAAGTGTGACAAACAAAGTTTCAGAATTGAATAGCAATGAACCTAATACTGAATAGTCACACAATAGATAAACCGATAAAGTGAAAACCGCACAAGCGTCCCAATTGCTACCAAACGTCTACAGCCAGTGAGACTATGGCATCCCCAATCGGGGTATTTTGTGAGGGTGAAGGTAGTGGGGAGGGGAAGGAGATGAGGAAGAGGAAGGTTGGGAAGTACCTGGCTATTCAAATCTGGTCACCAAACACGGCTAAAGCCATTTCGAACAACGTTTCGATTCTAAATGTTGGTCTGTCACCAGAGTGGACTTAGATTATCTACCACTATGGAACGTGATGGTAGTTTCGTTTTGTTTTTTTTTTTTGTGAAATTCATCATGCTTTTTAAAATACTGTAATTTTTTTGAATAACGTTCGGCCGCCACAAATGTCGGAGCAATATTGGCATAAACTTTGATCTTTTTCAAAAAGAGACTAAGATGGCGGCGCTATGGTAATTATTGAAGTTAGAAATGACTTCGACAGAAACTGTCGCTCATTTGGGCGCGATTGCTTCTTCACGCTAAAACGATTTTGTTCGTAAGCTTTTTTTTGTCGCCTTATGCCCTTATGCAGGTATCTTTTAAAAAAATACATATATTGAATACCGTACAAGAGTCCCAACTGTCTAGAGCCAGTGAGACTATGGCATCCCCAATTGGGGTTTGTTGGGAGATTGAAGGTAGTGGGGAGGGAAAGGAGATAAGGAAAATGAAGGTTGGAAATATCTGGCCATTCAAAAATGGTCACCAAACACGGCTAACGCCATTTTAAGCACCGTTTCGATTCTGAATGGTGGTTGTTCACTAGGGCGATACTTGTATCTACCACCCTGGAACGTGTCGCAAATATGATTTATATTATTTTATATGAATTAAATGTGTTATGACACATATTAATTAAATAAAAGTTATGTGCGCCTGCCGGGTTTGAACCCGTGACCTTTGGATTCGTAGTCGAGCGTCTTACCACCCGACCATGGAGGCTGTAACCTTTAAAAATCCAAAAATATTTGTGAATAATTTACGGGTTGCATAATGTGTAACTTTAACGATTATAATGTTATCGTGTTCACGTGTCATTTAAGTTTAATCTTACTTCGTGATAATTATTTTGATTAATTAATTATATTTTTCAAACTAAACCGTGCGGGAAAATTTCGGTGATAACTATTTTAGTTGATATTTATTTATAAATTAACGGACTAAAGTCCAATTACAAAAAAGACATAAAACACGAAATGGAAAAAAGAGCAACAGAGAAGGAATAGCATATACATAAAAATAAATGAAGCGATGACAAAAATAAGGCAAAATAAACATAAGAGAGAACATTCAAGCCATGGTCTAGTCAAAGTTTTGGTAGAGTCGTAAAGAATGACAAAAATCATTTAGACTGCTACCAAAAATTAAAGATCATGGCTTGATTTAACAACTCTAGACATTCTGGACATTGGAGAATCATACCCATAATTAGTATTGTGATGATTGAGGAACAGCAATTCATTGTTTCTGAGTCTACGGCAAGGAATGTTGAACTGGATAACTTGCAACAGAAAAAGTGAGTCAGTAAAACAATTAATAATTTTGTAAATGAAAATTAAATCAAAGTCTTTCCTGCGCTTTTCTATTGAGGACATTTTGAATAATTGTTACAAATTATATAAATTATTGTTAAAAATAAGTTATGTACTTCATTAATATTATAAAAAAATAATAAAACCCTTCCACTACAAATCAATTGTTATTCCTTATAAAATAGAAGAGAATACCCTTTGTGATATTTATAAAGCGAGAAATGTGTTTTAAACTCTTTCAATTGCTTTTGAATGAATATTTTAATGCTAGACCAGACAGGTGAATTGTGTTTCACTTAACCTGTCACTAAGAGGAGTTTAACGACTTCATTGAATTAATGTCTTTGAAACTTTTAGATAGGTACCCATTCTGGTTTGAAGGCTTTTATTGAATACTACGTTATTTGAATGCCTTTATTGAATATGTACTGATTGTTCGCTATTAAATTATTTTGGTAAGAGATTTCTAGCTTTTTAATAGTTATTTTTACACCTGTGGTTTTGCTTTTATTCAAAATTGTTTTATATAAATTCCCAACATGGTTTTTGGAATCATTTTGTAAGAAGTGACCACTTATTTTGGCAATTACTCGTGGAATTGCCGCGAATTTTACCATTAAACGACCTCCTTGGCAGAGCTTCTAGAGTGGTAAATACTCTAAGTATCGCCTAGGTGAAAGACAACTTTGAAACGAAACGTTGCAGCCGTGTGAATTAAAATGTGTTATTTCACAATTATTTTATATTAAATAACATTTGTATATTTGTTGCACGTTACAGAGTCGTAGATACTCTCAGTATCGCCCTGGTGGAACACCATCATTTGTGATTGAAACTTTGTTTAACATGGCTTTGTTTGGTGACTAGATTTAAAATATTCAGGTATACAAGGTCCCAAGCTTTCCTTTTTCCCATCTCCTTCCCCTCCCTTCAGCACGACGAATCCCAATTGGGGATGACATTGTCTTACTGGCTCCAGATGGTTGGTTGGGACTTGTGCGGTATTCACATTTAAAAAGCATATTTATTTGGAAGATGTATTTTTTTATTTATTTATAAATTAACGGACTAAAGTCCAATTACAAAAATACATATAAAACACGAAAAAGAAAAAAGAGTATCAGAGAAGGAATAGCATATACATCAAAATAAATGAAGCGATGACAAAAATTAGGCAAAATAAACATAAGAGAGAACATTCAAGCCATGGTCTAGTCAAAGTTTTGGTAGAGTCGTAAAGAATGACAAAAATCATTTGGATTGCCACCAAAAATTTCAAGACCATGGCTTGAGTTAACAACTCTAGACATTCTGGACATTGGAGAATTATACCCATAATTAGTATTGTGATGATTGAGGAATAGCAATTCATTGTTTCTGAGTCTACGGCAAAGAATGTTGAACTGGATAAGTTACAACAGAAAAAGTGAGTCAATAAAACAATTAATAATTTTGTAAATGAAAATTAAATCAAAGTCTTTCCTGCGCTTTTCTAATGAAGACATTTTCAATAATTGTTCAATTTCATCATTTGAACAATCGCCTCTTCCTCTCGTATTGAAAGGTGCCCTTTTTTACAGTGGTGTGAAGGTTTTAACAATATAACAACTTAGTGACTTAACCTCATCTAACCTAATCTAACCCAACTGCTTGGTTATTAATTTTATTTTACGTTTAATATCTCTGCAAATATCTTTCAAGTTTGCTGAATTTCATCAAAATCCATTTCAATATGCGATGATTATTGCTATGTTGAATCGCCTTGAAAATCATAGAAATATATTTGTCTACGCCGTAGAAACGATCTCTCGTAGCCCGTAGCAAATATAATCCGATAGAACTGAATACAGCGGTTACCTCGCCTCGCCGTAGACTGTAGATGCCATTCTCCCGTTGCCAAGCGACGGCACGAAATCAAAATGGCCGAAAGTCAACAGATTTTCCTAATTAAGGCAGACAAGCTTTTGTCTCTCTGTCGGTATTAATAAAACTAATGAAATATACAAATACAGATAGCCCGTAGGTCCTTCAAATTAGTAGGATCATATTATATTTCAACCTAACTCACGCGAAGGGAGCAAATGAAGGGCGACAGATGGCGAAGTCTTATTATAAGAAATGTATGAAGCGTGACGTGGAATTTTCTTTTATCTGCAGATCAGAAATGTTAGAAGGAGAACAAATCTGTTACAAGATATCTTACAGTAGTACAAAATTTTCATCACCAATATTTTGCAGTTTTTTGCCGAGTTCTTTCTGGAACGTCTTTTTCCTTTAAGGATGGAGGCAAATCGGTGCATGCCACCTCCGGAAAATATTGTCGAAGCGCCGTAGTAACGAGGGAGCCCAATTACTTAAGCGATGTATGAGTATGTTGGCGCCGCATCACCGAGAAGCTTTTACACACATAGAAAAATCGCTGCACGTCTAATAGTTCAATGGTTTTGATTGTGTTAGATACTCTAAGTATCGCCTCGATGAAAGATCACCATTCTGAATCGGAACATTGGTTTTAAAAATTATTAATATTTTTTAATAGTGAATACCGCACAACCGCTCCTAACCGTCTAGAGCCAGTGAGACTTTGGTATCACCAATTGGGGTATGTTGTGTGGTTTGATTTAGTAGGAAGGGAAAGAAGATGGGGAAGAGAAAGGTAAGAAAGTTCCTGGCTATTCAGATCTGGTCACCAAACGCGGCTAAAAATATTTCAAGAAACGTTTCAATTCTGAATGGTGGTCTTTCAGCCAGGGCGATACTAGAGTATCTACTACTCTGGAACGTGCCTCAAATATACCATACGAGATATTATTTTATGTTAATTAAATGCGTTGTGATTTCTTAATTAAATAAAAAAAAACTATGTGCGCACGCCGTGTTCGAACCCGCGACCTTTGGATTCGTAGTCAAGCGTCTTACCACTCGACTACACAGGTTGTCAAAAATGCTTGAAATGACTAACCCGTGTTTGGCGAACAGATATTAATGGCCATGCACTTCCCAACCTTTCTCTTCCCCATCTGCACTACCTTCAGCCTGATAAAATACCCGAATCGGGCTTGTCGTAGTGCTAATGGCTCCAGGTGGTTGACAGCAGTTAAAATACATATATATATATATATAGTTATTTCAGTCTCACAGCATAAAATTCCTAAAATCGGATGCCATAGATCTATTGGTTCTAGGCGATGGAAATTCTAAGACAGTTTCTAAGCTTTATTATCATTATAGTTTGTCAAAAAAACGATGGGAGTAACTAACTAACCATCACGCCGTTTCTCCGCAGGGGTAGGCAGAGAGGACAGACCGCCATACAACTCTATCTTGGCACACACTCCTTGCTTCGTTCACATTCATACATACTCTTCTGTTATTCTGACTCTTAACGTGGCCCGATTCAAGTATTTGATTCACTTGATCGTGCCATATCTTTCTCGGGCGTCCCTGACTTCTTCTTCCATTCACTTTCGTATCATATATTATTTTCACACTCTTTCTTCGTTCATTCACTATACGTGATTAAACCATCTAAGCGTCCCATTCTTGATCCTATCAATTACGCTTACATCAGCCTTGCATTCTTTCCGGATATCCACATTTTTGACATCTTTTTACCGCATATACGAGTACGTCTTATGGGAAACGACGGGAAGTGTTAGTTAAAAGTTTTATCGAAACCTTTTTATTTCAGATTTTCAAAATGTTGTCATTACTGAAAACCCAAAACATGATCAGCCTGCGAAATATCTGGAACGTCTCCCGAGGTTCCAGAAGGCTATCGGGTCTTCCCGCCATGGACAGAAGCCTAGTGGACACATCTGAGGAGGTGCTACAGGGGTTCGCTGATGGGAAGGCGATAGTCGCCCTGGAGTCCACCATCATCACTCATGGGATGCCGTACCCTAAGAACTTGGAAACGGCTCAGGCTGTTGAACAAATCGTAAGAGATCAGGTGAGAAAATTATGAGTAACCCTTATTTGACTGAAGAAAACTACGAGTAAACCTTTTTAAAATTGAAATGAAGGTTTCTTTACAGTAAATACTCAGTTCAAGATTTGGGAAGTGGATAGGAATTTCACCCAGTACTATCTTTTCTTGGAGTTTCTACGAGGCCTGTTAAAAAGAAAAGGTGAATTTTGAATTTTCTCGGGCTGTGTACATTCGATTATCGATTTTTTGTTGTTTTTATGTTGGTACACGTATGTTTATCATATGTTAGCATTATCAGCCATATTGGATTAGTGGTTTGTTTTTGACAACTGGAAAGGTTAGTCGCGTTTTTGGGTGTTCTTCGATTTTTCACTTTAGAAAAAAACTAGCACATAAAAAATAGCGCATAGCACACATCACCATCATGTTTGATTTATTTGTATTACCACTGAAAGTATTTTAATCAACACAAATTTAGAAAATAACCTTAAAATCCGTTGACGTAAGTCATACGACTCGATGATGTGAAGTTAGCGCGGACGGAGAACATCCTTCCATACTTAGAAGTGCTGCAATATTATGTGATGACTTTTCTTATCTTTTTCTCTCTCGTGGTGTACGACGTGAAAACCCGGAGAGAGTGGTTTATCGCAAATTTGTATTTTTTAATTTTTAATTTTATTTATTAACTTTTTGTTACTTATTTTATTTCTTTACATTACCTACCTCACTAGGTCATTAGAACCTGTTCTGAAGGAAGTGACAGTGAGTACAAGTAGAATAATATTTTAAAAAATGATGATATTTGTTACACAATGTTAGATGATGCAACATATACTGACCGTAAAACTCTCTTGATAACATATAAGATACATTGACAGTAAGTAAAGTTGCAAGGCACCGAATCCTATAATTAATGACAGTGGATACGATACAAATATACATGCATTTTACATCGGTACCAATCCTACAATTGGTTGGGAAAAAAAATTAACTATCTCTTTATGTATATTCTAACTCAAGTTTGCAGCTTTTTCAATCGGGATGAAGGCTTTGTTGTTTAGTGCTTGTTTTTCCTCATCCAGGGTGCCGTCCCAGCCACTATAGCCATATTGCGGGGTCGCGTAGCAGTGGGCCTTTCCACCCAGCGCTTGTCTCAGCTGGCGCAGGACACGGGCCCCATCAAGGTGTCCCGCAGGGATCTGCCCCGAGCCCTCGCGCTGCAGCTGGACGGGGGCACCACGGTGGCCGGCACCATGATCCTGGCGGCTAGAGCCGGGATACACGTCTTCGTTACCGGAGGGATAGGTGAGTCATCTTACCTAACCTAACTTAACAAGCCTAACCTAACATACTTTACCTAAAATACTTCAGTTAAATAACCTCCCTTAAACTGTTTATTTTATTTTTAACGTGTGATGGTATTCTAATACCGTAAAGATTGACGACAAGAAGAGAAGAAAAAATTATCACATTCCCTATTTTATTTATTAAATTGTATACGCCTAAGTGGGCTTTTACATGTAAAGGTAGGTCCATTAAACAGTGAAAAAAAGTGAAAATTATTTGCTCACATACAAAGAAAGAATAGTTGACGGCCTCCATGGTCGAGTGGTATGACGCTTGATTAAGAATCCAGAGGTAGCGGGTTCAAACCCGGCGAGCGCACTTAAATTTTATTTGATTAGTATGTGTCATAACACATTTAATTCATATAAAATCTTGGAGAAACAATGTATGGGGAGAGAGCTAATTATTTAACCCAACCGGTAAAAACTTGCGATAAATCACTTTCTTCGTTTTTTTACGTCGTACACCATGAGAGAGAAAGAGACAACAAATATAATACTCCGCTTCTATGTACTGTCACAATGATCTTGGGCTCCTGGGTCACAGAGGGACTCTGCCTACATTTTTTACTATACCACTAAACTTGACACATTTTAACGGTTTTTTAGGTTAGATGCTATATTTTTACTGATGTCAATACTGTGAAAAAGTGGTTATACGAATACACAAAAACATTATGTCGATATGTGATATGAATGGATGTATAAATACCCTAGCTTTAGTCTGAGCCATGCCCAGGTCCGCCGAGTCAGGTGAAAAACATAAAAAAATTAACTACACTGCCTTGGATTGGTACCACTCTATATACTCTAAGAATTAAACAATATAAAGGCACTTTACAGAGTGGTAGGTACTTTAAGTAAACCTGGTTAAAGACCACTATTAATAATAATAATCTTTATTTAATTATAGTTTACAGTAATAACGATAAAAAAGGATAAACATAATCTAAGGTTGTGTAAAGGTGTATGTACAATGATGAATATATTTGAACTAGAGATCGATACATTGGAAACATAATATATATAATAAACACAGTGATCAAAAAGAAGTATAGACTAGTCTGCGTATTCGCCTTAGATCATTATCATTATTCGTATTTGCTTAAATACATATTTATATTTTATTTTTATTTTTTTTATATTTATATTTATTTATTTATAATAGGTTTTAACCGATGTTCTCACTTACGTGACAAACACTCAGTTAGTGTACAATTGCAAAAACAAAATAACAAATATAAGACATATAAATAATGAATTGAAACTAAGAATTACGACTGTTGACTTGCATCTAAGACTTAAGAACTAGGAATCTATAACTAACATTACATTTATAAAATACCCATATGTGTTTATTATTGCTCATGCTATCAATAATAAAGTTTAAATACATATAAACTTAGTTTTCGTATATTTGTATACAGTTATTACTTGTTTACTCGTAATCTGCCTCACTAGGCAAGCCTGTGTTGAGGAAGTAATTTTTGCCGATTGTTTTGGTTACTTCAAATTAAATTAATCTATGGTTAATGTTATTTAAAAGTGTGAATTTAATATTAATATAGAAATAGTAAAATAAATTGTACATATATGAATAAGTAATTATTTGTTCTGTGATTGGTTTATTCAATGATTTCGAATTAGGGTGAGTGCACCGGTAAATGCTCTGTCTTTGCTATTAATCCAAATTTTTATGTTATGTTTGAAATTATTTAATGTTAGACTTTGTTTTAAATTTTCTGGAAGAATATTGAAGATTCTTGTCGCAATGTACCTAAAACTCCGTTGACCAAATGTGGTAGAGATAACAGAATATTGGAGTAAATCTTTGTTAGTGTTACGAGTAAATCGAGTGTGTGGTCTTTTTTCATAATATTTATGTTTGTTTGTAAAAAGATGGGTGAGAATTGATTTTACATATATTTGTCGAACGTCAAAGACTTTCATTATGTGGTAAATTGAGTTAGAACTTGAAATTAGGGGTAGCTTGAGGATAATTTTTATAATTGTTTTTTGTGCTTTTATGACAGGGTCTATGGCAGATGAAGTTCCACCTCCCCAAGCTATGATGCCATACTCAATAAAAGATTGACATATCTCAAAGTAAATCATTTTTAAGTGTTTCAAGTCAAGAAAGTTTCTTATGGTTCTAAAAAAGAAAATGGTTTTTCTGATTTTATGTGCAACGTTTTGCGTTTGAAGGTTCCATTTGAGGTACGGATCAATGGTGAGCCCAAGGTACTTCATTTGAGTGGTGCGGTCTATCTTAGGGCACTGACAGCATACGTCGGGATTTAGACACGAATGTATTCTAATGGAGATATCATCATGTGGTTGGCCTGTAATGTTAATGCTTGATGTGATATATTTTGTTTTCTCTCTGTTTAGAGTGAGTGTATTCATATCCAACCATTTTTTGACAATGCCAATATCCCTTTCAGCGTTTTTATATACAGCTGACCACGTATCAGCTTGAAACAGTAAAACCGTATCATCAGCAAAACTGACAATTTTTCCTTGAATATTAAGGTTACATAGTTCGTTAATATATAGCAAAAACAAAGTTGGACCTAATATACTTCCTTGAGGAATTCCGTATTTAGATGAGCACTGGTTGCTGAGTATATTCTGTATTTTCACTTGTTGTTTGCGTCCATTTAGGTAGCTTTTAAATAAGTTTAGTTCATTTCCTGTAATGCCAGTTTTTTCAAGTTTTTTAATTAATTTGTAATGAGATATTGTGTCAAATGCCTTAAAAAGGTCTAAGAAAATTGAGATACATTTTTTGCCGTTAAGAATTGAAACGTTGGTTGAAATGGCTATAACCGTGTTTTATGACCAGATCTAAATAGCCAGGTAACTTTTAACCTTCCCTCTTCCTCACCTCCTTCCCTCCTTACCACGTTAAGCCTCACAGCATACCCCGATTGGGGATGTCATAGTCTCACCGGCTCTGGATAATTGGGAGCAGTTGGGACTTTTGTGCGGTATTTACTATAGTATATATATTTTAATGTTGTAAAATAGCAACGAACAGTGGCGGCTCGTGACTTTTTAGTGTGCTAGAGTGGTAAGATTGAAAAAAAACATCATCATGGATGTTGTTGTAGCCGAAAACATTTTTTTTTCTTTCGAAATTTCAACTTTTTGCATGAAGATTTTTCAGAAATCCGTGCAGTGCACCATCAGAACTGAAAAATCCTGAAAATCTTCACACAAAAAATAAAATCTTGAAAAAAAATTTAAAATTATTTTCGGCTACAACAACACTAACCAGCACACTAAGAACTCACGAGCCGCCACTGGTAACGAATAGTGTTTGATTACGTTAAATTAAGATATACTCGTATGATATAGCCTTCTTGTGTCTACATTCCGTGCAGTTAAATACATCAGCCACCTCTGGGTACGTATTACCAACCACATGCAATCTAGGTACAAGCAAGTATCTGAAAGACTCAGTTTTCATATTATTGTTTTTTTTTACGTGAATACCGCACAAGAGTCTCAACTGCCCCCAACCGTCTAAAACCAGTGAGACTATGGCATCCCCAATAGGGGTATGTTGTGAGGCTGAAGGTGATGAGGAGAGGAAGGAGAAGGTTGGGAAGTATTTGACTATTCAGATCTAGTCACCAAACACGGTTAAAGCCATTTCAAGCAACGTTTCAATTCTGAATGGTGGTCTTTCACCAGGGCAATACTTAAAATATCTGCCACTCTGGAACGTGCCGCAAATATACTTTACATTATTTTATATGAATTAAATGTGTTACGACACATATTAATTGAATAAAATTTATTTGCGCACGCCGGGTTCGAACCCGCGACCTCTGGATTCGTAGTCGAGCGTCTTACCACTCGACCATGCAGGCCGTCAATTGTTACAACTAAATAGAATTTTGGATCGAGTATTTTTTGTTAATATTTGAAAGGTGATAAGATTCAGTAAATCAGGGCTGTCTCTAATCCCATCGAAATATTGGGGAAAAGTATGAGGAGGATAACTAAAGGGGGTGATTAGATTAAAAAGAAGGAGAGAATATAAACCCTTATAAATTTTTTCCAAGCCAAGTATTTCTTATCACTGTGCTTTGAAAGTTGGTTCTTACGAGAGTTTTCTTTTAAATAGTTCATCTCCGTGCCACGTAGGAGGAATTTAATCATCTTTAACCATATGTTACAAAGTACGGCAATTTCAACTTGTTCCAATAAATCGATAGCTAGTTATTCGGATAGATCATTATATCTTCCCCTTTTATAAATCTTTGGTAATATAAAGTTGTGTACTTATATTCTACGCACGCAGAGGGAGTTAAGTGTTCCATTCCGGACATAGAGCCGTTAGTACCCTCGCTTTTGCTGACTTTTTTGTTTACTCAAACTTCGCCCAAACAAACAATTTGCTTCAAACTTGAAGGACATGGAGAGATACCTTTGCGAAAAAGTCTAGTCAGGATTGTTGACTTTATACTGACTCGATTGAAAGAGACAAATATACATTAAAGGATTTTGGATAGCCTATTAGATACCGCCCACATGGAATTCGGACATTTTTAATAAATATATTTGAAAACATTAAACAAAACAATATCAATACCATTAAAATGATTTATAAAGTCAACATATTATACAAATACTAATAACTGAAGTTAGTCTAAATAATGATGGAAGCTTTTTATTAATTGTATGTCTTTATATCATTAAAAACGTGAAAATTTTAAAGTTCGGTCAAACATATTTAAAACTGTTGAAATACCTCTGAAAAGTGATGTTTTACAATCGTTGTTTGGTTTTATTTGAACATTCACGCATAGCGCATATCACCATAATGTTTGATTTATTTGTACAACCACTGCAAGTATTTTAATCAACAGAAATATAGGAGTTTAGCGCGGACGGAGAATATTAACATAAAAATTAGAAGTGCTGCGATATTATGTGACGACTTTTCTTGTCTCTTTCTCTCTCATGGTATACGATTTAAAAACCGGGAGAAAGAGGTTTATCGCAAATGCGTATAGGTTGGGTAAAAATATTGGCCATACCTCCTTATATCGTTACTCCAAGGTTTCAAACAACCTGGAGCTCGATTGAATGGTGTTCAAATACTCACACGAAAGTTTTCCATTTATCATAATGAATGATACATAAATAATCATAGATGTTTACAGATAGAGAGTATTATTGAAATTTTAAGTGGAAACGGTTTGTGGAATTGATATTTTCACTAATTATTAATATTTATTTTTTCTTCAAGTTCGTTAAAGGCTTTTACACAAATCTCAACATTTAAAAAAAATGATGGACCACAAACAGTTCAAAAACATTGCACGAGAAATAAAAAAAAAAGCATGCAATGGCAAATCCATCCAGAATTAAATAGTTTTATCAGATATATTAGCTCTTCTAGATGAAAAAAACTGTACTAAGGTACGCTTATATTGTGATATTGACAAACTAAATATATCAACAATATATCAGTGAAACAGATGCTAACGTTAAAAATATTGATGTTTATACATAAAATGAAGAACAATTTGCTACCAAAATATTTTTCAGACCAAATTATCTATAATGTGGATATTCACAAACATAAAACAAGGACATGCAAAGAAATCAGACTTCCAAAATAGAAAAAAAAAACAATTTGCAAATAAGCTTACTTTATAAAGGGATGACATGTTATAATGCGCTGCCGGAAACCATAAAAAATATGCCAATTAATAAATTTAAAAGAGCTTGTAAGAACCATTCAAAATACATTAGTAATTTCAAGTATTGTATACATTATTTTATTAGATCTAAAATAATATAAATTATAATTAGATACTTTGTAAACATTAATGTACAAGTAACTAATATAAAATAAACTAAACAACATCGGAGTATTTGTTTTTCAGATGTTGAATTCGTCGCATCGGAGTAGAATAGTGCGAAGTTGAAATAGAAATGTCACAATAATGTAGTAGTCTTGTAATTATCCTGCCAGGAACACGAAATAATTTTATAAGACATTTTTTTTATTTTCCTAAAATCATACTAATTCCTGAACACTTTGATTGCTGTCTAGACTAGAATAATGCTCAATAGTTAACTTGAGTGGCTAGATTTGTATTAATAGGTTTACTATCATGGGTGATTGTATACTTATTTACACTCACTTTGAACGGTAGTGGACGCGTGCATTAAATATAATGTGATGCCAAGTGCGTATTATGTCTAGCTTTGTCGTCGACAGTCATATACGATGATATTCGATAGCCTCCATGGTCGAGTGGTAAGACGCTCGACTACGAATCCAAAGGTCGCGGAATCAAACCCGGCGTGCGCCAATAACTTTTATTTAATAAATATGTGTCATAACACATTTAATTCATATAAAATAATAAAAAAAAGTATATTTGCGGCACGTTCCAGAGTGGCAGATACTCATAGTATCGCCCTGGTGAAAGACCACCATTCAGAATCGAAACGTTGCTTGAAATGGATTAAGCCGTGTTTGGTGACTTCCCAACCTTCCTCTTTCGAATCTCCTTCCCCTCCCCACTACCTTTAGCCCCACAACATGCCCTATTTGGGGATGCCATAGTCTCACTGGCTCTAGACGGTTGGGAGCAGTTGAGACTCTTGTGCGGTATTCATATAAAAAATAAAATAAAAATGTGGACTTAAGTCCAGGAAGGAAGGAAGTTGCCTATTCAAATCTGGTCACTAATATAACATTGTTTAGTGCAAGATTATCTTTCACTCAAAAACGATGTGCAGATAAACAATAATTTTGTGTATTAAGAATCATTTGGCAAATATCAATTCTACTACAAAATAAATTTCGTACGAATCCGACGAGTAGGGACGAAAAAAAAAATGCGCCCATTTCACTGCCGAAAACCTTGATTTTTTCTTACACATCGGATGTTTTTTTTAATACTGTAATATCTTATAATTTTATTTTGAAATCAATTGTAACATGTGAAGTGTATTACGAATTCGAAATAATTTAAGGATTTAAAAATGCCCCCATGTCTTCGGCAAAACTCTTGAATTTTTCCCACTGTGACATGTGAATTTCATAACAAATACAAAAATTCCTACCAATCTGACAAGTGGGGACGGAGGAAAATGCCCCCATGTCTTCGTCAAAACCATTGATATATTCCCACTCATCCGATGATTATTTATGTAACTCGAATATCCAATGATTTAATGTGAGAATCATGTGTGACATGTGAATTTCATAAAAAAAAAATTACGTACTAATCCGACAAGTAGGGAAGGAGAAATATGCGGTCATGTCACCGGCAAAACGCTTGATTTTTTTCCACTCGTCTGAGGATTTTCTTTTTTTTCTAATATCTTATAATTTTATGTAAGAACCATGTGTGACATGTGAATCGCATTACAAATACAAAATTTCGTACCAAACCGAAGAGTAGGGAAGGAGGAAAATGCAATCATATCACCGGCAAAACCCTTGATTTTATCCCACTCATCCGATGACTTTTTTTAAAAATTCTAATATTTTATTATTTTATGTAAGAATCATGTGTGACATGTGAATCTTAAAACAAAAACGAAATTTCGAAACAATCCGACTAGTGGGGATGGAGAAAAATGCCCCCATGTCTTCGTCAAAACTCTTGATTTTTTCCCACTCGTCCAATAATTTTAAAAATATATATTTTATAATTTTATGTTAGAATCATGTGTGAAATGTTAATCTCATTACAAATACAAAATTTCGCACCAATCCGACAAAAGGGAACGGAGAAAAATGCGGTCATATCACCGTCAGAACTCTTGATTTTTTCCAACTCGTCCAATGATTTAAAAAAAATAATATCTAGTAATTTTGTGTAAGAATCATATGTAACATGTGAATCTTATTACAAGTACAAAATTTTGCACCAATCCGACTAGTGCGGACGGAGGAAAATGCGGTCAATCACCGGCAAAATCCTTGATTTTATCCCACTCATCAGATGATTTTTTTAAAAAATTCTAATATTTTGTAATTTTATGTAAGAATCATGTGTGACATGTGAATATTAAAACAAAAAAAAAATCGTACCAATCCGACTAGTGCGGACGGAGAAAAATGCCCCCATGTCTTCATCAAAACTCTTGATTTTTTCCCACTCATCCAATGATTTAAAAAAATATATATCTTATAATTTTGTGTAAGAATCATGTGTAGCATGTAAATCTCATTACAAATACAAATTTTCGCACCAATCCGACTGGTGGGGACGGAGAAAAATGCGGTAATATCACCGGCGAAACCCTTGATTTTATCCCCTCATACGATGATTTTAAAAAAAATTCTAATATTTTTTAATTTTATGTCAGAATCATGTGTGACATGTGAATCTTAAAACAAAAACAAAATTTCGTACCAATCCCACTAGTGGGGACGGAGAAAAATGCCCCCATGTCTTCGTCAAAACTCTTGATTTTTTCCTACTCGTCCGATGATTAAAAAAAAATTAATATCTTATAATTTTGTGTGAGAATTATGTGTAACATGTGAATATAATTACAAATACACAATTTTGCAACAATCCGACTAGTGGGGACGGAGGAAAATGCGCTCATGTCACTGGCAAAACCCTTGATTTTTTCCAACTCATCCGATAATTTAAAAAAAAATTTTAATGTTTTCTAATTTTATGTAAGAATTATGTGTGAAATGTGAATCTTTAAACAAATACATATTTTCATACCAATCCGACAAGTGGGGACGGAGAAAAACGCCCCCATGTCTTTCTCAAAACTCTTGATTTTTTCCCACTCGTCTAATAATTTTAAAAATAAATTTAATATCTTATAATTTTGTGTAAGAATCATGTGTAGCATGTGAATCTCATTACAAATACAAAATTTTGCAACCATCCGACTAGTGGGGACGGAGGAAAATGCGGTCGTGTAACCGGAAAAACCATTAAATTTTCCCACTCGTCCAATGATTTTCTATTCTTTTATTTTATATAATTGTATGTTTGAATCATGTGTGACAGGTGAATTTTATAACAAATACAAAATTTCGTACCAATCCGACAAGTAGGGGAATGAGGAAAATGCGGTCATGTCACCGGCAAAACCCTTCATTTTTTCGCACTCGTCCGATAATTTTTTTAAAAGTTCTTAAATCTAACAATTTTATGTATGCATCATGTGTGACATGTTAATTTTTTAACAACCACCAAATTTCGTACCAATCCGACAAGTAGGGACGGAGGAAAATGCTTCCATGTTTTCGGTAAAACCCTTGATTTTCTCCCACTCATCCGATAATTTTTTTTTTTAAATTCTAATATCTTCCGGACAAATGTCTTCGTCAAAACTCTTGATTTTTTCCCACTGGTCCAATGATTAAAAAAAAAAAAATAATGTCTTGTAATTTTGTGTAAGAATCAAGCTTAACATGGGAATTTTATTACAAGTACAAAATTTTGCACCAATCCGACTAGTGGGGACGGAGGAAAATGCGGTCATATCACCGGCAAAACCCTTGATTTTATCCCACTCATCCGATAATTTTTAAAAAAAAATTCTAATATTTTATAATTTTATGTAAGAATCATCTGTGACATGTGAATCTTATTCCATATACAATATTTCGTACCAATCCGACTAGTGGGGATGGAGGAAAATGCGGTCATGTCTTTGTCAAAACTCTTGATTTTTTCCCACTGTCCAATGATTTAAAAATAAAATAAATTATATCTTATAATTTTATGTTAGAATCAAGTGTAACATGGCAATCTAATGACAAATACAAAATTTTGCACCAATCCGACTAGCGGGGTCGAAGGAAAATGTGGTCATATCACCGGCAAAACCCTTGATTTTATCCCACTCATCCGATAATTTTTTAAAAAATTCTCATATTTTATAATTTTATGTAAGAATCTTCTGTGACATGTGAACCTTATTCCATAAAAAAAAATTTCGTACCAATCCGACAAGTGGGGACGGAAAAAAATTACCCCATGTCTTTGTCAAAACTCTTGATTTTTTCCCACTCGTCCAATGATTTAAAAAAAAAAAACTTGTAATTTTATTTGAGAATCATGTGTGACATGTGAATCTTAAAACAACTACACAATTTTGTACCAATCCGACAAGTTGGGACGGAGAAAAATGCCCTCATGTCTTCGTCGAAACTCTTGGTTTTTTGCCACTCGTCCAATGATTTAAAAAAATATATATATATCTTTGAATACAATAATCACAACTACCAAATTTAACACCAATCCAACTAGTGGGGACGGAGGAAAATGCGGTCATATCACCGGCAAAACCCTTGATTTTATCCCACTCATCAGATGATTTTTAAAAAAATTCTAATATTTTATAATTTTATGTAAGAATCATCTGTGACATGTGAATCTTATTCCATATGAAAAATTTCGTACCAATCCGACAAGTGGGGACGGAGAAAAATGCCCCCATGTCTTTGTCAAAACTCTTGATTTTTTCCCACTCGTCCAATGATTTAAAAAAAAAATTATATCTCGTAATTTTGTGTAAGAATCATGTGTAACATGTGAATCTTATAACAAATACACAATTTTGCACCAATCCGACTAGTGGGGACGGAGGAAAATGCGGTCATATCACCGGCGAAAACCCTTGATTTTATCCCACTCATCAGATGATTTTTTTATAAAAATTCTAATATTTTATAATTTTATGTTTTAATCAAATAACATGTGAATCTTATTCAAATACGAAATTTCATGTGAATTTTACCAATCCGACAAGTGGGGACGGAGAAAAATGCCCCCATGTCACCGTCAAAACTTCTTGATTTTTCCCACTCGTCCAATGATTAAAAAAAATTATAAATGTAAGAATCAAATGTGACATGTCAATTTTAAAACAAATACAAAATTTTGCACCAATCCGACTAGTGAAAAAAAAATGCCCCCAATTCGTCAAAAAAATTATCTCTCGTAATTTTAAATTTAAAAATATTATTTTATTTTGTGTTTTAATCATGTGTAAAACATCTTATAACAAATACAAAATTTTGCACCAATCCGACTAGTGGGGACGGAGGAAAATGCGGTCATGTCACCGGCAAAACCTATGATTTTTTCGCACTCGTCCGATGATTTTTTAAAAGTTCTAATATCTTACGATTTTATGTATGAATCATGTGTGATATTTGAATTTCTTAACAACCACAAAATTTCCTACCAATCGGACAAGTAGGGACGGAGGAAAATGCTTCCATGTATTTGGCAAAACCCTTGATTTTTTCCCACTCATCCGATAATTTAAAAAAAAATTCTAATGCCTTCAAATTTTATATAAGAATTATGTGTGACATGTGAATTTTTAAACAACTACATAATTTCGTACCAATCCAACAAGTGGAGACGGAGGAAAATGCGCTTGTCTTTTTACCACTCATGTGATGAAATTCCTAATGGTTTTTTTAAAAATAATTTTATGTAAGAATCATGTTTGACGTGTTAATCTTATAACAAATACAAAATTCCGTACGAATTCAACAAGTGTGGAAGCACGAAAATGCGCCCAATTCACCCGCAAAAACCTTGATTTTTTCCAATCATCCGATGACTTTATCATTGCTTACATCTTTTCTATGTATGTAGGTAGTCGAAAGTTCTAAGTAGCGTGATTACCTTCCTAAACATTACAAACATAGAATTGTGTGTATCGGTTCATATGTACTAGTATTCACTTTCGATAGCGATGTCCCTGTCTAACGTCACTGTGAAATTGCAAAGTATTTTGCTGCCACGCCAATTTATTATTTTTTCTTGAAAAATGGATAAAACGTTCGAAAATATGATATTTGTTAAAAATTGCAGTGTTTTCTTTTTATCATAAACATTCTTTTTTCTTTCATTTTTCACTTTCACTGAAATATTTTTTTCTGAATCTGAATAAAAAAATATCAAAACTTGCTGCACGCAAGCAATGCATCGCTTTTAGTAGGTACTGGATTGGGGTCAACCCTGATTGCTACACCTGTTATTTCAATTTTTTTTTTTTTTAATAATGTTCCCAACCGTTTCGAGCCTGTGAAACTATGGCTTTCCCGAACGGGGTATGTTGTGAGGTTGAAGGTTGTGAGGAGGGAAAGAGATGAGAACGGGGAAGGTTGAAAATTACCTGGCTGTTCAGATCTGGTCACCAAGCACGGCTAAAGCCATTTCAAGCAAGGTTTCAATTCTGAATTGTGGTCTTTCACTAGGGCGATACTTAAGAGTATCTACCACTCTGGAACGTGTCGCAAATATAGTATATGTGAATTAAATGTGTTATTACACATATTAATAAATTAAATTTTATTTGCGCGGCCTTTAACCCGCAACCTCTGGATTTGTAGTCGAGCGTCTTCTCCACTCGACCATGCAAGCCGACCTATACAAGTAAAGGTCGAAGTATATTCGCCAAATGATAATAAATAAAAAATGGACATAAAAAAATAAAAGATTTGGCCGCGAACTACATTAAAAGGCGAAGAAAAGAAAATACTGATTAAATCGGCGTAAATTTAGAAACCTCTGTTAACCGGAAAGACCTTTAAATGGAAAGATTACCCGCGCAGATCACGGGACGCCGCTGGATGTTGAATTTACCCAGATTTACAGATTAGCCGCCCCCGCCGCACGCCACTGCCCTGATTTACCGATGAAAATAATTGAATTGAATTTGAATATTAAGCTTTGCGAGAAATTTTAATATTTTTATCAATCTTTTCGTCTACAGTTCTCGCACGATGGCGTTGTTCGCAAATTTTAGGTGGTTTTTTGACTGACAACAAAATGAAAATATAAAAAATTTTTTTTCAAAGAAAGACAAACATTTCCGGGTCACGAATAACCTGACATTATTTAAAAAACTTCTACTACCGTCATAATAAGCGGAAGATGTTTCTTGTGCAATGATGGAGGACTTAGCTAGCAGAGGAATTGAACCCACGACGCCCGGGTGGGAATCCAACGCGCTTGTCCACTCAGCTATCGACGGTCAAAAATGAATTCCTTATTCGTAAAAAGCATTAACTTTTTGGCTTTTTATATCTATAAAGAAAACAGATAAAATTTGTTTAAAACTACTTCATTAATAATATTTCGTCGACCGGTTTCGGAAGCATACTCCCATCTTCAGGACAATATTATAATTTTAATTTGAAACGATATAAATTACCGACCCTGTCGATAAAATCTATATAAATATTTCGACCTAGGGCCCAGTTTAGTTTATATGCGGGTAAATTGGTACCAAAATACTTCATTATAATTCCGTAGTAAAGCTTTTACAAATGTTTTGGGTCTTTTACCTTCTTCCTGGTGTACCCAAATGCTAGGATTAACCTTACCTTACAAAACTAAACCTTACTTAACCAAACCCCGCGTGATATAATCGTAGGTAACCTAACTTTACGCTTACATCTTGGACTAAATCCTCAGATTTACCAGTAAAACCTTTTAATATTCTACATTTTTTGTTGTATTGTATTTTTTGTATTCATGGTTTGTTTTAAATATAATATTTATAGTTGTCAGCTTTATTTTTTACTTGTTTGGTATCAACGGAACTAGAATAGATGGGAAGTGAATTAACCTTGTTTTGGCTGAAACGATGCATGGAATTTGGTTTTCCATTTTTACATTTTTCAATAAACATATTCAACTATAAAAACCACTTACAATCCTTTTTCTGTACAACTTTCAACGCGTAGAAATGAATAGAACAAGAGAATTAAAAAAAAAATATTTTTGGGAAAATTAACAGCAAATTAACAGTAAATATTTTTTTCTCCTCCAATTCCACACAGCAGGCCCTGAGGGAAATAATTTCCCTCAAGGACTATGTCATCTTCGGGGATGCTGTGTAGAGGGTCTTTTTGAGGAGAGAAAGGAGTGAACTTGGGTCTTAAAGAGACCCATGTTGAAGGAGGGAGAAAACACAGAGGCCGGCAAATCGTTCCATAGCCGAGCTGTTGAACATAAGAACGAGTCGTAAAAGCGACCCGTTCTCACGTATTGAATGTCAACCGTGTACAAATGTTGGGTGCGTGTTTGGCGAGTTTCCCGACTATGCACCGGTGCCGAAGGGATCAATGACGCAAATTCCTCGGAGCATCTTCCATTGAAATACCTATAGAACAAGGACAGCATTCCCACCTGACGTCTGTGCTCCAAAGTTTGCAATCCGTTTGTTAAGATAGGAGAATCTATCAAACGGACCGCCCGTTTCTGCACAGAGTCAAGGGTTTTTTTCAGGTATTTTGTATTTTGAATAATAAAAATAACAAATCATGCCAAACACAAATTTTCCTCTGCTGCTGATAAATATTATAAAGAAAGTGTGACAAAAAAAAGTTTTATTTTAGTAACTTAACTAAGTTGGTGGGAGGAGAGGAATGTGAAAGGGAACGTGAGAATGGGATAAAGGGAAGAAGAACGAGAGTAAGGGAAATGTTAATAACAATAATAATATTTTGACGATTTGCATAGCGCCGTTTTTGTGAAAAATCACCTTCAGATATCTAGTTTTAGTGCAGTCGTGTAATGGATTTTTGTTTAATGTCGCGTATGGCCGAGTCAAAAATATAATCTGGTAATAATATAAGCTGAATGAATTATAGATCTGTAAATTGTTTGGAATTGGTGTTTCGGTGTGGAAGATATAAAGCGAATAATGAGATAGTGGTAAATGATGTTCCAAGATTTTGACTAATAAAACATTAAGTTTGACTTGTACAATGAATGCCTTACTTTTGGTTATTACAATAATAATATTATTAATTCACTAATAACTCACGTTCTTCTTTAGAAACATACGTAATATTTTCAACGAAAATACACAAAAAAGTATTATAAAAACAATCCTAAAGGTACCTATAAGAACTCCGTCAAAAGAAATTTTTAAAAACTTTAATGTTCCTAGCATCAAAAAAATATCCACAAAAAATGCTCTACTTAATTTTAAAAGAAAGAGTGAGTACCTTACTGACCAACACGCTCACACTACAAGAACAAAAGCCTTAAATAAAATCAACATTCCAAGATTGAACACATCTTTTGGACAGAAAAACCACAAGTTTCATGCTGTCAAATTATATAATGCTCTCCCAAAACATATTAAAGATACCACCGAGATGCAAATGTTCAAGAGCAACATAAAAATGTGGATCAATAACCATGAAGACGAGGAAATTATAAAGATTATGCAGTAATCGTAGAACCAGCGACACCAACACAGCAACCTACAGTCCCCCTCGGAACAGGAATCCTTAGTGAGGAGGACTGTGAATAAAATATTATTTGTTTTTCAACAAATCTGTTTTTCATCATATATTTTTTGAAAATGTTATATTGTAATTAATAAAAAAAATTAAGTTACGAGATTTTCCCACAAACATGAATAGCTAAAACCCACTTGAACGAAATAAGCGTAGCTCTAAAATATTTTAGACTGCTAAAATCATCAACAAACATCGCCAACTCCAATTACCTAAAATGTATTTGGAGTTAGCGATGGCAATAACCCAACGATATACTCATTTCTGGGTCAAAGCCCTCACCATGGTGCCAAAGGTAATCAATGTATATCCGATATAATGTGAAAGATGTATTGAAGAAGCAGAATACAGAAAGCAGGGGCAGGAACCTAATTAAGTAGGTTAATGGGCCCTGATCGAGATACAATAATAATAAATATTATTCCGTGCTACTAACCCATTTCCTACTCCCCCATAATAACCTTGCACAGTGTGTTCTGCTGTCCACCAAATAACTCAAGTATTCTGATATAATAATAATTATTATTGGATCTTATAGTGCTAATTTGTTAGGTTCTAACCTTAATGTTTCTTATCCAAATCCCCACCTACCTAACCATTTCACCGTATTATTTACAATCCCTGAAATAGTAGATATATTCAACTGGACTGAATCTCTAAGATGTGTGGTAAAACCATGTATGACCGTATTAAAAATGTGGATATCCGGAAAGAATGCAAGGCTGATGTGAGCGTAATGAATAGGATTAAGAAAGGGACGCTTAGATGGTTTGGGCATGTAGATCAAATGAACGAAGAAAGGAGTGTGAAAAGAATATATGATACGAAAGTGAATGGAAGAAGAAGTCGAGAACGCCCGAGAAAGACATGGCACGATCAAGTAAATCAAATACTTGAATCGGGTCATGTGAAGAGTCAGAATAACAGAAGAGTATGTAAGAGACGATGTATGAATGTAAATGAAGCAAGGAGTGTGTGCCAAGACAGAGTTAAATGGCGGTCCGTCCCCTCTGCCTACCCCTGCAGGGAAACGGCGTGATGGTTAGTTAGTTAATTTCCTCTTCTTACCTCTTTCAAAAATATTACTGTTAATTTATTGCATTATAATATTTCTATTAACTTACTTATGTTTTTGGATACCAATCATTTACTCCATGTTCATTTTTATATCACTTTTATTTTATATTATGTATTACACAGTTATGTAAAAGTCCATAAGGGTATATAATTAAATAAACTAATTATTATAAACATACAAATTATATATTTTTTAAACAATTGACAAACGAACGAACCTTGTTGCTCGTTATTTTCGGTAGTGCGTCAGTGATAAAATAAGTGTGGTGTTTTGTGATTCAAAAGATTAGTATTAGTGGGGTTTTTTCATGAATTGCTTAGTATAAAAGTTGTGTATTCATCGATGAGTCAACGGTTTCCCTTTTTCCTTCCCTAATTCATTCCGCAGATAAAATTAGACATTTCCATCAAGTAGTATAGTATTTGGAAATTTTATCGTTTACTGTCCGCTATTTTCCAAACTCACCTGAAGCTGGAAACACATTCTGTATTTCATCGCAGCCTCGGATCCAACAATAATATAATGTATTCCAGAAGGTAATATAATGTATGCAGTGGCAATGCAATGAAGTCTATAATTGACGACAAACTAAAAAAATAACCAAATAACTATAAGTGAAAGAAATAAAAAAAAGTAAAATAAGTATGTAAAATAACAAAGAAAAACATAAATTCGCCAAAAAAAAGTTCAAATCGTTAATGAAAAATATTTGTCAAAAGATGGTCGTCCAGAAGGATTGCATTCCGGCAGCCATAATGATGGTATTGGATCAGCTCGACTACGAATTCAGAGGTCGCGGGCTCAAATCCCGGCGTGCGCAAATAAATTGTATTTAATCGATATGTCTCAGAGCAACAATATACAAGAGAGAGCACTGCTGTAGTCAGTTTAATGAGGTTTGCCGGACTCGGATAGACTGGGCGTGGCTAGGACTAGGGCTAGGGTATTTATAAATCCATTCATAGCACATGTCAGCATAATGTTTTTGTTTATTCGTATAACCACTTTTTCACAGTATTAACATAAAAAAATATAGCATGTAACCAAATAAACGAATTAAGTAACTCGGAAAGTAGTAACTTCTCAATACCACAAGGCACAGTTTTGGGACCCCTTCTATTTATTATGTATGTAAACGACATATTTGAAGTCGCTTAATATGGAGAAATCGTCTCATATGCCGATGACACGGTACTACTCTTACAAGCAAATACATGGTTCGAATTAAACAAGAAGGCTAACACAGACATTAATGAGTTGAAAAAGTGGTTTGACGAAAACTTACTAACGTTAAACTCTAAAAAGACATATTACGTACCATTCTGTATTCAAAAACAAAAAACACCGTTCGAAATAAACATTAAAATTCATGCCACAGTAAATGACAAACACCACCACTGTGATTTATTATGTACAAACATTTCAAGCAAAACTTCTATCAAATACCTTATCATCACCATCGACCAATGCTTAAAATGGTCACCACATATAACTAATCTCAAAAATAGAGTTCGAAAACTAACATATGTTTTTGGTAGTTTAAGGCATATTCTTAATAAAGAATTAGTAAGAATGACCTATTTCGCTTTCTGTCAATCCATAATTCAATATGGTATAATAGGATGGGGCGGCACTTATAAAAATCACATATAAACCCTTTACATCGCCCAAAAATTATTAATTAAAATAATCCAAAAAAAATAAAAATTTATATCCTTCAGAACTTTTATTTAAAGAATTAAACACCCTTTATTTGTACCACGCCACATTACAAATATATAAAGAAGACATTTTAAATAAAACCGAACCATTCAATAATACAAAAAATCTTAGACAAAAATGCACATTACCAATCCCGATATGGAAAAAAACAATAGGCCAGCAAAGTTATAAATATCTAGGAATAAAATTCTTTAATAGTTTACCAGAAAAAATAAGATTAATTAATGATGATCTTAAAGAATTCAAAACACAATTAAAAAACTACACTGAAAACTTAAAATAAATATCTTTGAAAAATCATTACAGCAAATTATTAGTAACTAAATAAATAACACCCCCTCATACACACAAGCATTGCTTTTTTATGAGGGTAATTTATAATTTATAATAAAATGTTTAGATTTAAAAATATATATATTGATATAACACTTGTATAACAATACTATGTATTATGTTTGATAATAAAAAAAAAACCTTTGAGTTATGTCCATATATTTTGCGTATCAAAACGTGTTGGCGTAGTCAACGGAGACGTGGGACACGAAGAAAATTCTAACAATACTTAAAAGCGGTGTGATAATTTGGAATTTTTTTTGTCTCTTTCTTTTTCATAGTGTACGACGTAAAAACCCGAAAAAGTGATTTATCCCAAATTTGTATAGGTTGGGTAAAACAAATTAGCTCTCTCTCCCAAATATTGTTACTTCAAGTAAATAACAAAAACTATATTTGTAGCACGTTCCAGAGTGGTAGATACTCTTAGTATCGCCCTGGTGAAAAACCACCATTCGAATTAAAACGTTGCTTGAAATGGCTCGAGTCGTGTTTGGTGACCGGATCTGAATAGCCTGATACTTTAAAATCTTCCTATTTCCTCCTCCTTTCCCTCCCCACTACCTTTTAGCCTCACAACATACACCCTAATTAGGGATGACATAGTCTCACAAAAAAAAATATACTTTGAATTTTTCAGAAACTTCAACATTTCCACGATATCCCAGCCTGTTTTGTTACAAATGCGTTGAATTATTTAATTTTTAATGGTTTTGTCGATTTCGTAAGCCATATCATATCTGGCTGATAGTAATATCTCGAGTAAATAGGGGTGAGTTATGCCACTCGTGTCAATACACTATTCCCGACCTATTCTCCCCGCTCTACCCCGGAAATTCCCAAGGCGTATTATTCACTGCATATACTTAATAGGTTAAAATTATTTGGATTCCACAAATTTACTTCTTCGAGGTTGATGGCATTGCGATGGCTTCTGTGGTGTAGCGGGAAAATCGAAAAACTTAAGAAACCTTGGAGGATATAGAGAGGTGCCTTTGCGAGACAGTGTAGCCAGGATTGTTGACTTTATACTGACTCGATAGAAAGAGACAAAGATATATTTTAAAGGATGTTGGATAGCCTATTATTTACCGCCCACACGAAATCCGGACATTTTTAATAAATATATTTGAACACATCAACGAAACAATATCAATACACTATTAAAATGATTTATAAAGTCAAAATATTACACGAAAACTAAAAACAGAAAGTTTGACTTAATAATGATGGAAGCTTTTTGTTGATTTTATGTCTTTATATCATTAAAAATGTGAAAATTCTCAAGTTCGGTCAAAAATATTTAAGACTGTTGAAATACCTCTGAAAAGTGATGTTTAATAATCTTTGTTTGGTCTTATTTTAACATTCACGCATAGCACATATCACCATCAAGTTTTATTTATTTGTAAAACCACTGCAAGTATTTTAATCAACACAAATATAGAAAATAATCTCAAAATTCGTTGACGTAAGTTATGCTACGATGATGTGAAGTTAGCGCGGGCGGAAAACATCTTTACATACTTTTAAAAGTGCTGCCATATTATGTGACGACTTTTCTTGTCTCTTTCTCTCTCATGGTATGCGACGTACAACCCGGAGAAAGTGATTAATCGCAAATTTGTACAGGTTGGGTAAAAATATTAGCCATACCTCCTTATATCGTCACTCCAAGTAAGAAATATTTAACATCGTCACAATTCAATGGTAACCGCCATTTGACAAATTGTTAACAGCTGAGAAGCTATGTTTGTCAGATAATTGTAATTTAACGACAAGAATAGAGAAAAATTTAGATGTAAAAAAAAACTAAACGGTGCTAATGACGGAGTCAAATGTGACCAAATTTTGAAACACACCGACCTAAGAAAGATACTCTTAGCTCTCGTTTGGACATGAAGAGCGGATGTACGGAGAAACTAGTGTCAGAAGAATGAATGGAGTAGTGCAAGCAATCCGGTTAGTAGCTGAGTTGACAAACGCGTCGGATTCCCACCCGGGAGTCGTGGGTTCAATTCCAAGTCTTTCATCATTGCGCAATCAACATCTTCCGCTTATCAAGATGGCGGTAGATGTTTTTAAAATATTGTCAGGTTATTCGTAACCCGGAAATATTTGTCTTTATTTTTACAAAAAAGGGAGGTCCTTTATTTACTTTAATTTGGTCCTTGTAAGGCTTCATATGACGGCCTCCGGTCGACTGTTAAAGACGCTCCACTACAAACCCAGAGGTTACGGGTCCAAATTCCGGCGTGAGCATATAAATATCATTTAATCAATATGTATTATTTCACATTTAATTAATATAAAGTATATTTGCGACGCATTCCGGAGTGGTAAAATACTCCAAGTTTCGCCCTGGTGAAAGACCACCATTCAGAATCGAAACGTCTCTCAAAATGGCCTTAGCCGTGTTTGAAGATCAGATCTGAATAGCTAGTTTCTTTTGAACATTCTTCCCCATCTCCTTCTCCTTCTTACTACCTCCTGCCTCACAACATACCCCGATTGGGGATGCCACAGTTCCACTGGCTCCAGAGTGGTAGATACTCTAAGTATCGCCCTGGTGAAAGACCACCATTCAGAATTGAAACGTTGCTTGAAATGGCTTTAACCGTGTTTGGTGACCAGATCTGAATAGCCGGTACTTCCTAACCTTCCTCTTCCCAATCTCCTTCCCCTCTCCAGTACCTTCAGACTCACAGCATATCCTGTTTGGGGATGCCATAGTCTCACTGGCTCTAGACGGTTGAGAGCAGATTAAACTCTTGTGCGGTATTCGTATAAAAAAAAAGATGGTTGAGAACAGTTATGTGGTACCAACGTAGTTTCAATTCATGAGGGTTATTTCTGAGATTTCAGATTTCCCGTATTTCGACCGCTCCAACTTGATCACGTTCCAAGTTAGGGAAGAATCCAAAGTAATTAAACGTATTTTAATTGACTTGAATAATTAAATTTTGTGAGCCTTTGATGACGCAAAAGGGTTGGAATTTCTAAATTTGGAACCGGCCCCAATTCGAGAATGATTAATAATTTTAATAAAAGATCCACCCGTACTTGAAACACCTTGCTGTAAATGTTGGATCTTATTGGGTGAATTATTCAATCAATATAAGTTGATTGCCAGAGTAATTTCAATAAGTGAGTTTGGGAGGGTGGGAACTTCTTCAGATTGGGAGGAAAAAACACCCCAGCATAATTTTGAAGCTTACATACGTTATTATGGACAGCCAATAAAGAGGACACGTTTTATATTTTCGTAGAAAGCTTTGTGGTTTGACATATTTAAGAAATAAAAAAACTAACTTTTTAAAAGATCACGGATATTACTTTATTATTTATAAACGGCCAGTTTCGCTTAGCCTTAGCATCATTGGGGTACAAAATTAAACTAAACGAAAAAAAAAAAAAGTGTGCGGTTATATATATACATACGGAGGGAGAACCAAATATAATATAATAGAACAATGAGAAAACCATAGAATAACATTTAAATTAAAACAAAGGAACACAGAAAAAAGACAAATAATATGAATTGAAAGAGACAAACGTTCACTGAAAAGGTGATCAAAGAAAAAACAATAACATTTTATTTATTTATTATTTTTTAATTACATTCTTAGTTGAAGTTTTGTCTCTTTTAATACAATTCAATTCATATTATATGTGTCTTTCTCTCTGTTTCTTAGTTATAATTACAATGTTTTTATATCATTTTCTCATTGTTTTGTTATTTTATTTTATATTTTGTTCTACCTCTTTATATAACCGCAGAATTTATATTTTTTGTTTAGTTTAATTTTGTATCCCAATAATGCTTAGGCTAAGCGAAACTGGTCGGTCATAAAAAAAAAATATCCAAGGTCTTACACAAAGTTATTTTTTCATTTCTTTAAACACGTCCAACCACAAAGTGATTGCTTTCTACGAAAATATGTGTTCGTCTTATTATTTTGCATATTCGTTGACACTCTTAAATAAACAGTTTCGCCATCCGTAGCGCAGCTTATACGTTCTGCAAGGAATTTAGGGTAAGTTTTATGAAGGGAATGTTAGGGCAGATAAGTACGTAGAGGAAATTCCCTTCGAACGTGCCCTATCTCTGCTCAGTCGACCTTGGGAGGCTGTGTGTTCGCTGGATACGTTTCAGGAATCTCCTAAGTGACACTTGCCGAGATAACTTTTCGGGAACTTTTCAGCACATGTACGGGCATGTTTGATGTTGATCCTGAGAATTTGCTTACTTTATGTTTCATTTATTTTTCAAGGATTCTTTGCGTTGAGTTTGACATGTTTTTAGTGTAGAATTTGTGCATGCTTATATTATGAAGAAAATTAATGGACTATGGCATCCCCAATCGGGGTATTTTGTGAGGTTAAAGGTAGTGGAGAGGAGAAGGAGATGTGGAAAATGAAAGTTTTTTAAATTTTATTTGTACATGAATACCGTACAAGAGTCTCAACTGCTCCCGACCATCGAGAGCCATTGAGACTATGGCATCCCCAAATAGGGTATGTTGTGAGGCTGAAGGTAGTGGGAAGGAGAAGGAGATTTAGAAGAGGAAGGTTGGAAAGTACCTGGCTATTCAGACCTGGTCACCAAACACGGCTAAAACCATTCCAAGCAACGTTTCGATTCTGAATGGTGATCTTTCACCAGGGCGATACTTGGAGTATCTACCACTCTTGAACGTGCCGCAAATATACTTTTTATTATTTTTATATGAATTAAATGTATTATGACACATATTAATTATCCGCGACCTTTGGATTCGTAGTGGAGCGTCTTATCACTCGACCATGGAGGCTGTCAAAGGCCGGTTGGGAAGTAACTGGCTATTCAGATCTGGTCACCAAACACGGCTAAAACCATTTCAAGCAACGTTTTGATTCTGAATGGTGGTCTTTCTAATAAAATATCGTACCGTTTTCTAATAAAATACTCACTTAACAAATATATAATGAAGTTAGTCATACTAATCCGGCCATTTTCAGATAATTTTAGATTCGATCAACCAACGTTAGCATTCAACAAGATTTACATAAACCCTAACATGCCCATGACATCATTTCATTAAAAGTTTACTTTAATTGCCATCGGGGTATTTTATAGAAGATAGTTTTGTCTAAAAAATATATTTCAAATTTATCCAAAAAAATACAATTTCATAAAATAATTTTCAATACATGTACTATGTACGTCTACCCTCTAAGCTTGTATCTTTATACCTTTATTATCTGTATCATTCCTATAAACACTATCTGTGCTCGATGTACACTCTGCTTCTTTGAGATTGCATCTCTCTTTTTTACGATCACTCTCCTCCGCCCATCTTTATCTATACCTTTAGTATGTACTACCTTTAAAATATCACTTGTATCATTTATGTAAACAACACTAAACTGTTTCAAGATGTACACTGGGCTTCTCCACACAAACACTTGCTTAAAATACAACCATAGTATTGTAATTGTAATATATTATTGTTTTTACAGTAGATTAATTTGATGTAAATTTATCTGGAGATGGCCACAGTTAAAACAAACTAACTAACCTAACTGGAATAATTATTTTGTTAGTTGCAGTTACTTGGCGATTTTTGTGTGTATTTTTTAACAAATCTCTTGTCCATAAAACAACACGTTGACTAAAAGCCATGTAAACGGGTCATAAAAGTTTGTTATTCTAAAATATTAAGATCCTATTATGTACTGACTTAGTCAGTTGTCGAGGTCATATCAATGAAAACATTATACTTAAGAAGGGTGAATTACCACTTTCAATTTTCTAATAACAGATTTTCAATCAGTTTAATTTTCAATCGTTTTATGTCGGATAAGAATCAGGAATATTCTAGTTTGACGAGTGTTCAAATGGCTCAAAGTTCTTGAGAATGTTCTGATCAAAGTTATGTTATGCGGGGACCAGTATAAGAGTGGGCTGGATAGATTTTAAATTAAATTCTCTCCCACCTCGTTGTGTAAACATGACGCTTCGATGACTTCTGACGGTGTTTTAAAAAAAGGTTTATGTGTGAAGTTCTTCACAATTGAGGCAATCATGAAAGGTGGTAATCACGTCGAAGTCATCAACTATATGCTCGTGATCACGGCAGTTATGATAAAATAACAGAGTTTGCTCTCTATTTTATCATATCGTCGCTGGAAAGGTTAAATAGCATAAGCGACACATTGGTAAAACATGAGTTAAATATCTAGTTTTGATCAGTTTTTTTTTCTGCATCGGATGCTTCTGATTCTCGTTTGATTCTGAAGATTTGTGTGGCGTTTCAGCCGTTTAAAATATATTTACCATTTGAGAGAATGCTTGACTGAAGCGTCACAAGTTTGGGACTTTTTTAAAGCTTTTTGTCGTTTCAGGTAACTCCGCGAGAGCATTGAGTTACCCGAGTCAACTTTTTCTTTCAAAATCCAACCAGGTACTGAAGACTTTTGAATTTTATTGTAAAACAAAAAAATACTTTAAAGTTCTTTGGTGTAAACTTCCCACAGTGGCGTTTCAGCCCTTTCGCCTTTCCTGCGACGATAGACAAACGATATCTGGTATTTTTTTGTGGAATTCTGCGGTAAAAAAGTAATCTTTTAGAAAAAAACAGTTTATTTATATAACCGTTATCTCCTTTCTTTCCACAAAATGGGAAGAAAGCACTCTTTCCTGCAACACAAAAAGTAAACAATGTATTAATGTGCATGAATTGCACTGGTCACTGCTCGTCTGATTGAATATATTCTATTTGTGAATAAAGCCAGAGATTACGATTTGCAAACGCAAAAATCTTAACATTATGTATTTTTCGATGTTTAGCGTTAATACTTACCAGTGGCGGCTCGTGACTTTTTAGTGTGCTAGAGTGGTAAGATTGAAAAAAACGTCATCATTGATGTTGTTGTAGCCGAAAACAATTTTTTTTTTTTCGAAATTACAACTTTTTGAATGAAGATTTTTCAGAAATCCGTGCAGTGCACCACCAAAACTGAAAAATCCTGAAAATCTTCATACAAAAAATTAAATCTTGAAAAAAAAAAAAATCGTTTTCGGCTACAACACTAACAATGTCGTATTTTTCAATCTCAGCACTCTAGCACACTAAAAACTCACGAGCCGCCACTGATACTTACTACCTAATTTGGAGTGGAGTGGGCAATGGGTGTGGATGTGTAGAGACCAGATGATTGATAGCATTTCTCAAGAATATACCGCAAATAATCGGGGGTAGGTAAAAACGGCGATTAGCTAGTTGCCTCCATACTCTAATCTCTAGTTCACCCCCTTTAATAATGCCAATACATTCTGGTTATTGGTCAAGTATAGACTATAATAAAGGTCGGTTTTAGACTCGGAGGATATGGAAAAGTACCTCTGCGAAACAGTGTAGTCAAGACGGTTGAATGTATACTGACTCGATAGAAAGAGATAAATTTATATCAAAGAATGTTGGATAACCTATTAGTTACCGCCCACATGGAATTCGGACATTTTCAATAAACATATTTGAACACATTAAACAAAACAATATCATTACACCGTTAAAATGATTTATAAAGTCAAAATATAACACAAGCACTAATAACAGAAAGTTTGCCTAAATAATGATGGAAGCTTTTTGTTGATTTCATGTGTTAATATCACTTAAAATGTGAAAATTCAGTCAAAAATAATTAAAACTGTTGAAATACCTCTAGTGATGTTTTATAACCTTTGTTTGGTCTTATTTGAACATTCACGCATAGCACATATCACCATCAAGTTTGATTTATTTGTATAACCACTGCAAGTTTTTTACTCAAAACATATTGGAAATAACCACAAAATCCGTTGATGTAAGTTGTGCGACTCGACGATGTGAAGTTAGCGCGGACGGATAACATCCTTACATACTTAGAAGTGCTGCGATATTATGTGATGACCTTTTTTGTCTCTTTCTCTCTCATGTTATACAACTTGAAAACCCGGAGAAAGTGATTTATCGTAAATTTGTATAGGTTGGGTAAAAATATTAGCTATACCTCCTTATATCGTTACTTCAATGTTTTAGACAACTAACCTTTAAAACGTATACAGTACAAAATTATGAGAAGCCGCTGAACGTTACGAATTATTTTAGCATAATTTCGTGGTAGGTAATTTGGAATGTAGTGTGTCTTTTACATAGAGTTGTAGTCACTATCAGACGTCGTCTGAGGTCCAGCACTATTTTTGGGACCAGAAAGTCAAAATAAATGGAACAAACAATATACCATCTTGTCTTTTTGTTATGACATGCCTAGTGGATATTTTAAAACCTCGTGTTAAAGTGTTTACCAAGAAACCTTGTATTATTTTTCCCCCCGTACAGCTCAATAGGTATTTCAAAACACCATTTCTCACGATGAAAATAACGTTGCGTTCAAAATGGTTTGCCGGCGTAAACGGAAAAATTCTCGACGGACAAATCAAAGCAAATTTCATAAAGTCAGAACTCATCGTTCGAGATTTGTAGGTACTTTTACGGAAATCACTCACAGATTTCTCGCTTTTTGTTAAGACATACCGGTATCTTAATAACACAATATCTGCTTTTACAAATGAGTCCCACTCTCCAGAACTAAAGGCTATCGCATTAGTAATTAGGTAATTTTTGAGGCGAAAGGAAATGAGGAGTGAAAAGATAAGAGAAAGGGGAAGGTTTGAAATTCTAGACTCTAGAGCGGTCTTTTTCAATATTTTTTTAATAGTGAATATCGCACAAGAGTCCCAACTGCTCCCACAGTCTGAAGCCAGTGTGACTATGGCATCCCTAATTGGGGTATGTTGTGAGGCTGAAGGTAGTGGGGAGGGGGAGGAGATAGGAAAGAGTAAGGTTAGGAAGTACCTGGCTATTCAGATCTAGTCACCAAATACGGCCAAAGCCATTTCAAGCTACGCTTAGATTCTGAATGGCGGTCTTAGAGTATTACCACTCTGGAGCGTGCCGCAAATATACTTGATTTTATTATATACGAAATAAATATGTAATGACACAATTAAATAAAAGTTATTTGTTATCTACCACTCCAGCTTTTCACTTTTAGTAACATGTTGAATTTTCAATGAAACTCAAATATAATCGCGAATAAGGTAGAAAACCAATAAATATTTCCAAGTTGAATTCCTATCGGCAGGTTCATGAGTACACAGTATTAGCACAGCCCTCTTGTATACTCCTCTACACAGCGGGAGTAGAAAAACACTTGACCTAGATTATCCGAGTTCAGGAGATCCGGAGTGTAATCTGATTATGCGTGGTTTCAATTTGTATAATCTCTTACGTGCACAGTAATGTTTCGACCAACGAGGCATTAAACAGTACAATTTCGGTTGTGATGTGAGCACGTAACATTCTAAAATTCAGAAGTAATAAACATTATTCTCATTTTCAGTATATATTATAACGAAATTAATGCCACCGTTCTCACGATAGCTGGTGGTTTAATGATCGGCATGTTTGTCTTCCATACAGTTGATCGGGGCTCAACTCTCGGCCATGGAATATTTTTTCAAAGGTGAGCGAGTTTTTACAAAAAGACTCGACTAAGAGCCTAGCGATTTTAGACTGCCTTTTGTAAAATCAGGTAATATCTTCACATCATTTATTTACTGATATTCTCGCCAAAATTTGACGACCTCCATAGTTGAGTGGTAACTACGAATCCAAATGTCGCGGGTTCAAACCCGGCGTGCGCCAATAACTTTTAATTAATTAATATGTGTCGTAACACATTTAATTCCTATAAAATAATAAAAAAGTATATTTGCGGCACGTTCCAGATTAGTAGATACTCTAAGTATTGCTCTAGTGAAAGGCTACAATTCAGAATCGAAACGTTGCTTGAAATGGCTTTAGTCATGTTTGGTGACTAGATCTGAATAGCCAGGTACTTCCCAACCTTCTTCTTCCCCATCTCCTTCCCCTACCCATAATATTCAGCTTCACAACATACCCCGATTAAGGATGTCATAGTCTCACTGGCCCCAGACGCTCGGGAGCAGTTGGAACTCTTGTGTAAAATTCGCTATTAAAAAAAGGAAAATGGTAAAATCCTGGGAAGGAGAAAGGAAATCTCAGTTTGTTTTAATAGTTTAAAAAAAACTTTATTTATAAAGTTTACCGTCTGACTTGTTAGTAGCTGAGTGGAAAAATGTGTGCTCAGGCGTCGGGGGTTCGATTCCTCTGCTAACTAAGTTAAGTCCTTCATCATTGCACCAGCAACCTTTTCCGCTTATAATGATGGTAGTAAGAGTTTTTAAAATATTGTCAGGTTATTCGTAACCAGCGAATGTTTGTCTTTCTTTAAAAAAATACAATCTACGTTGAATTCGCAACTTTCCCGATAACTTTGCATTAGTATTGTGTTAACGTACGTTACGAAATGTTAAATTTACTCGTTTTGTTGTTGTTTATAACGTGAATTTGTTACACGAGGTATTACTGTAATGGACTGTGTGCTTAGTACTTGAACGCTATATGCTACGTTATATATGAAATCCCGTAGAAGCGGTGGTGATAAATACGTTGATAGAAGTTAGAGGATGGATTGCCAGAGTTATAATCTTACTACGAAATGTATGAGATTGATAATAAGAGCTTTGCGGAAGTTTGAATAGTTCCAACACTTATGATTAATATCAATAAGCAATATAATAACTTTTGGGAATTGTTGAATTTTGTTCTGGTAGTAATCCTTTATTTTTATTTTATTTTTTATTTTTATTTTTATTTTTATTTTTATTTTTTTTTATTTTTATTTTTATTTTTATTTTTATTTTTTATTTTTATTTTTATTTTTATTTTTTATTTTTATTTTTTATTTTTATTTTATTTTTTATTTTTATTTTTTATTTTTTATTTTTTATTTTTTATTTTTATTTTATTTTTTATTTTTTATTTTTATTTTTATTTTTATTTTTTATTTTTATTTTATTTTTATTTTTATTTTATTTTTTATTTTTATTTTTATTTTTATTTTTATTTTTATTTTTTATTTTTTTATTTTTTTTTTTTTTATTTTTTATTTTATTTTTATTTTTATTTTTATTTTTTTATTTTTTTATTTTTATTTTTATTTTTTATTTTTATTTTTTTTTATTTTATTTTTATTTTTATTTTTATTTTTATTTTTATTTTTATTTTTTTTTATTTTTATTTTTATTTTTATTTTAATTTTAATTTTAATTTTAATTTTAATTTTAATTTTAATTTTTTTATTTTTATTTTTATTTTTATTTTTATTTTTATTTTTAATTTTAATTTTAATTTTAATTTTTAATTTTAATTTTAAATTTTAATTTTATTTTATTTTTTATTTTTATTTTTATTTTTATTTTTTTTTTTAATTTTATTTTTATTTTTTTATTTTAGTACATATAGCAGGCATGATGCCCAAAACATATATACATGAGTGATAATTTAATAGAAATATTTAACAACAGTAAGAAATCAAGTAAAAGTTTATGAAAAATGTATAAGTAAATGAATAACAAACAAAAGCAAATGAATAATATTATACAAGGTAGAACATTAATAGATGGATTATTGGCACCTGTACTGAATAGATGCCTATTAGCCTTTTGGTACTTGGTACTTCATATTTCACAAGGTTATTATATTATTGATGCAATCTGAAAACAAAACAATATTTACATTCGTAAATCTATCAATGTTGTTTTTTATGTGAATACTGCATAAGAGCCCCAACTCCTCACGAATGTTCGGAGCCAGTGTGACTATGGCATCCCCTATTGGGGTATGTTGTGAGGCTGAAGATAGTTGAAGTAGGAAGGTAGTAGTACTGACGGCCTTCGTGGTCGAGTGGTAAGACGCTCGACTACGAATCCAGATGTCGCGGGTTCAAACCCGGCGTGCGCAAATAACTTTCATTTAATGAATATGTATCATAAGCGCCTTTGAGATGATTTTCTCACGAAAACGGCGCGATAAAACTAATCCATTTATTATTATTAAAGCATTTAATTATTTGCGACAAAAATAATACATGATGCGAAAGCGAATGGAAGAAGAAGTCGAGGACGCCTGAGGAAAACATGGCACGATCAAGTGAATCAAATACTTGAATCGGGCCACGTGAAGAGTCAGAATAACAAAAGAGTATGTATGAGACGATGCATGAATGTGAACGAAGCAAGGAGTGTGTGCCGAGACAAAGTTGTATGGCGATCCGTCCTCTCTGCCTCTCCCTGCGGAGATACGGCGTGATGGTTAATTTGTTAATTTCGATAAAAAGTTAGTTTTTTTAGAAGCTCAGGCACACATTTTAAAATGTCTCAATCAGAACGTAAACAACAAAATTTGCTTCTTTAAATAATAAAAAAATCTTGGAACAACCGTTGAGTAAGATATTCGACAGCTAAAAGCATTTTTTTAAAGAAATTTTATCTATGGTTTTATCATATTCCTTATTAAAAATAAAACCGTTGTTTCTGTCTAGGTGGTGTCCACCGAGGAGGTGAATCGACTATGGACATATCAGCTGACCTGACGGAGCTGGGCAGGACCCCTGTCTGTGTCGTCTCCAGCGGGGTTAAGTCCATCCTGGACATCGGGAGGACCTTGGAGTATCTGGTAAGCCCTAAACAGAGTTGTACCATACTAAATCATAATCGTGGCACTACCCAACTATCTTTTCACTGGGCATGGTTGTTGGAAGACCTGGGGACTGGATAATATGGAATCGTTAGGTTTTTTAAAAGTTTACTATTGACCTTGCTTATTATTTATCAAGGTTTATATTTTAATTAAATAAAAACATACGTTGTTTTAATCCACTTTTATTTATGTATATGTCTACTAGTTTCGAATCAGCTGAATCTTCATCGGGACTTAAAAATATACTAATCAAATAAGAGGAATGTGCATATATGTATAATGGTGAAAATGGGGAAAAGAGAGATATAATATTATTTATATTTTCAACTGTATTTGTTCAGTATTCAGTTATTTATTATTATAAAAACATTCCTTTTTTTATTTCAAGGTGTGTTTAAATAAAGCGAGTAAGTGTATTAATACACAATACTCCTAAATATAAAGAAATTAATTCTAAGAAATATAAATAGCAATGAATGCAAAGTATAGACAGTAAAAAATAAAACAATTTAAACATAATATTTCATCAAAATGACGTATAAAAAAAAAAAAAAACCAAGGAATAATTACACAAATAGCAGGAATGCTTGTCGTTTGAACGAAGCTTCATTTATGCAAAATAAATCGACATCCGAAGCCATTCAATTCAATAACAAGATTGCCCTCCCCACCGGCATGGCCATTGGCAAGATAGTCCTGCAGGCCGGGAGATAAAACAATCTATGCTGCCGGTGGCGAAGACTACCATCAGGAACATAGAAATGAATGCTCTCCATGATAGTTGAGTTTTCGGACCATCCACGAATCAATCTGAAGAAATGTGTTGCAATGTACACACACATCCATTTTGACCTCTAGATGGTATGTTCCGAGCATACCCAAGAGAAAGTCGGTAGGATAGAGCCACGGGTAGAATAGTATTGTAAAAGTTATGCTGTATGTTTACTTTGACTGTTTAAATAATATTATTTGGATATTTTAATTTTTATGTTTTTTACTTTTATTTAAACAATAATTATTATTATTTTAATTTTTAAAAAACAGTTTTTAGTTAAAAGCTCTGCGATGTAATTATTTTTACGCGTGACAGCTGTTTCGCCTTCTGAGGGCATTATCAAACTGTAAATAATTACATCGCAGAGCTTTTAACTAAAAACTGTTTTTTTTAAATTAAAATAATAATAATTATTGTTTAAATAAAAGTAAAAAACATAAAAATTAAAATGGAGTTCTACAAAATAAACTTTAAAACCATACATAATATTTGGATAATTTGTACAGCGCCGTTTTTGTGAAAAATCACCTCAAGGGCGCTGTATAAATCTTAATTTCTACTTAATATTAATTTTTAGTTTATATAAATATACAGCAACATACTTACCTGGCAGGTCACTTCTGGCAGGACACAATCACCATATCATAACAATTTAGAACTTAGCTGATTCTTACATATATTTTAATTGTTTTATTTTTTTTTTTTTAATTTTTAGGGCATGAGAGCAAATTTAAAATATGGTATATCGGAGGTATTTTTTAATTTTTCGTAGCGAGAAACAGATAATGGTGAAAATCTTCTAATGAATTTAAGGAATGAGAGTCTGAAAAGTTGTCTTGGTTTAAACAGAAATTCTATTGGACGTGTTACATCTTGATTATGCATATGATTTTCTGAAAAAATGGGTTTTGAGTTTGGCTCTGAACTCTGTCGAGTCTTTTATTACTCTCAGATCACGTAGTAGTCCATTCCAGGCTTAAGGACCTGACACTCCGAAGGCGCGCTCTCCGAACTTAGTGCCTGGTGTGCGCTTTAGTTCTTTCAACCTCCCGATAGCCGATGACATTGCCGATCTAAGGGTTGACTGTCGCGAATTGAAATCTTCAGGAATACACAATTCCGATAAATAATCAAATGCAGATTTGATAGGGCTAAAGTATTTATTTTGGGAGAAATAACTATACATCAACTATAAGTAGTATAATAATAAATAATGCCAATAACAATTTTTCCTCTGCTGATAACAAATATTACAAATAAAGTGTGACAATGTATATACAGTTATAATTTAGTAACTTAACTTTGGTGGGCGGAGAGGAAGGTGGAAGGGAACATGGGAATGGAATAAAGGAAGAAGGACGGGAGCAGATTGGAGGTTAGTTTTAATAATCTAGTTTGTGCAGTCGAGTCATGGAATTTCGTTTTATATTATGTATAGTTGAGTTAAAGATGTCGATGTGGTGAGAGATGTTGAATGATTTTGTGGACCTGTAAATGAAAGAGTTTTGTTTAGAGTTTGTGTTACAATGAGGGAGGTGAAAAGGACGTGGCTGTCGCATCTCCGTGGGCACGGATTTGGGGAGTTCAAAAGTTGGAGTTGTCTTCTTTCTGAACTCTTTGGCTTCACTTATACTCTTGAAAAATAGCCGTGTTCCCTTTCCTGTGTCAGAGTTTTTGTATCTTTGATCCCACTCTTCAAGAATAGACTCCTTTATTTTTGCGTAGCTTAATGGATATTTTGAGTAGAGTTTTTTGGTTCTGACTCTTAGTGCAGCGGTTAGGTTAGGTTAGGTAAGGTTCTTTCCTTCTTTCATTTTTTCCTTTTTTACTTTTTTTCTTCTTTCCTTCTTTCCTTCTTTCCTTCTTTCCTTCTTTCCTTCTTTCCTTCTTTCCTTCTTTCCTTCTTTCCTTCTTTCCTTCTTTCCTTCTTTCCTTCTTTCCTTCTTTCCTTCTTTCCTTCTTTCCTTCTTTCCTTCTTTTCCTTCTTTTCCTTCTTTCCTTCTTTTCTTCTTTCCTTCTTTCCTTCTTTCCTTCTTTCCTTCTTTCCTTCTTTTCTTCTTTCCTTCTTTCCTTCTTTCCTTCTTTCCTTCTTTTCTTCTTTCCTTCTTTCCTTCTTGCCTTCTTTCCTTCTCTGTTGACACCACCTGGACAGGTACAACAATTTTATTATTAATTAGAAATATGATTATATTATCGATAAAGGTTTCTTTTAAAACGTCTTCCAATCCACGTCAAACACCACATTTATCAAAAATGTAAAATGCTTTCTTTTTTTTTCGTTCTTACTCAACAGTTGTTTCAGCATTTGTGTATTATATATAGAAGTGCAGGAGGCCTAATCCCACCCTATAATCTAGCACTATAATGATGATGACGATTTTAAGGTGTCTCGAACTGCATTTTTGTTGAAACTGAATGAAATCTTCAGGTTTCTACATTTACCAAATTTTTCTGCTAAAATACAGAAAATTAATATTACGGGAAAGTGCCAATCAGATCTGATAGTCCTATTAAGAACATTACCTACTAGAATGGTGTGCAAGATGAGAGCGTGGTATTTATTTATTAAATAAACTGATATTAATTCATTATCAGAATAAGCAAATACTTTGTGGATTGACATGATTAATTAAATAAAAACACACTTTGTTTTAATCCACTTTATTTTTGTATAAGTCAACTAGTTTCAATTCTGCTGAATCTTCATCGGGACTTAAAAATATACTAATGAAATTAGAGGAATGTGCATATATATAATGGTGAAAATGGGGAAAAGAGATATACATATATATATTTATATGCACATTCCTCTAATTTCACTAGTAAATTTTTAAGTCCCGATGAAGATTCAGCAGAATCGAAACTAGTTGACTTATACAAAAATAAAGTGGATTAAAACAACGTGTGTTTTTATTTAATTGATATTAATTCATCGTAAAGTACAGTGTGTTATGCACTGAGTGGAAGTGTGGTCTGCGAGGTGATCGATTAGTCACTGATTTTGCGATGCGTAGGCGCATTGCTCTTTTCCACCGTCGCAGGTCGCAATGATGCCTTTCAGATCAATGTGCATTTGGATATTGCTGACGCTAGCAGTTTCGGCACGTGCCATTGATAATAACCGATACTGAGTAATTCACCTAAGTAATTCACCGAGTACTTTATTCAATTTACTTTAATTCTATTTTTTTATAGCTAATACCGTACAAGACTCCCAACTGCTCTCAACCGTCTAGAGCCAGTAAGAATATGGCATCCTTAATTAGGGTATGTTATGAGACTGAAGGTAGTGGAGACGGGAAAGAGATGGGGAAAATGAAGGTTGAGAAGTACCTGGCTATTCAGATCTGGTCACCAAACACGGCTAAAGCCATTTCAAGATACTTCACCTCCCCATACCTCATTTAAATAAACATCTATTTTTTTAAGGAAACTCAAGGGGTCTGCGTTGTGACCTACGGTGACTCTACCAATTTCCCCGCCTTCTACACGCGAGGGTCTGGCTTCCACTCCCCCGTCAACGTAAACACTCCTGGAGCTGCAGCCCTGATGGTGAGAGCTGCCTTGGACCTCCAACTCAACTCTGGGCTCCTGGTGGCTGTGCCGGTTCCCGAGGAGTTCTCTTTGGAAGGTATTTACCTAACCTAATCTAAACTTACTCAACAAACACATTTAATAACCTAACCCAACCATCACATTCGGTTGTATTACCACATGGTGGCACAAACACCTCCCCCGTTTTGGCACAAGAGCTTTTATTATTCTTTCCCCTGGTTACACGAGTGCTTACTGAGTGGTTACTGTGTAGTTATATGACCATTCAAGTAAATTTATCTCTGTTTCAAGCGAGCTTTTACATTAGACCTCATCGTCATCTACAAACTATATGTCACCTTCCATTTATCTGGTTATATGAATCAACTTACTTCCTCCTCTTTGACGTACTAGATTTTACCTTTCGTGTATCTGGTAACGTAAGCTTATTGTGCAGGTTTGAAAGCCAGGTCCTTCTTTTTCTTCTCTCATCTCTCTTCCATCGCGACGTTTCAAATCCTTTTGGCAATGGGAATTTTTTAACACCACACGAGAATCTTTGGGATAATTTAAGGAGAATTTTTTCGCAGGGCCTATAAATATAATATCTCATAAAAAAACAGCTGTTTACCAAATACGTTAAGAGATGAATGATATAAAAATATTGTACTCGTAGATATATGCATAGTCTAAAGAAAGAAACTAAACATTTTTGTACACCTCACATACAGATAAGGTATTACATATCCGAAGGAGTTGTATAAGTACAAACTAAAGAAGTGTGACACATTAAATATGATATAATAACGCAAATAATGTTAGCAATGATAAACAAAAATATATAAGAGAGGTTCATTCTTATACACATGTCATGAGATCGTTGAATTGGCAAGTGTAAAAATGTGCGTATGCAGATCGTTATGTACCTAACGGTCACTCTTGTAGGTACATCAAGAGATATTGACAGAACTCTATATACTCGTATGTGCATCTAAATATATCTAAGGTAGATGTAGCTTCATTTAATAGTTCCATCGCTTTATATATTGGCGTGTTTTTGTATGAGGAAGTTCTGACTTTCGGTGTGTAAAACGTCACATGACGCCTCGCACAATTGTATTTACTTGGGGTAGTCAAATTGATCGCCTTTAGTATATATGGGTTATAAATACCTCCAGAAATCAATTTATGAAAATGTTTCCCAAAAACATCTTCCGGCGGGCTTGCAGGGTGTGAAAATCTAGCATTCTACATAAAAATAACGAAGGGAATTTAAATGGGTAATATGTATACTCGCTCATGTACTATAAGTAATGCTGTATGTATAAGGATGCTGTGTGGAAGATCTTTGTGAGGAAAAAAATTAGTGAACCTGAGTCTTGAAGAGACCTATGTTGTAGGAGGGAGGAAACACAGAAGCGAAAAGGGATGCCATAGTTATGCAGGTTCCGTACTTTTTTTTCAGCAATAACAAGCATTATTTGTATTGACATTAACTGTGACATGGTTTGTTTGAAGATTGACTAGGGCCAGGTATTAATTGCCACCGAGTTTGATAAAAAAAACTACTATAAAACGATCGGTACTCGTACAACTAAATGATTTGTGAAACAGGACTCACGCGAAAGTTTATTTATTTTTATGAAAACGTTGCGATGCGACTGCAAACTACGTTAGCGGCGCGGAGAGCTTAAAAACGGTCGGAAAAAACGGTAAATGAAAATAATAAAACGGCGCAAAAGCTTTTAGCTGCCACTCTCTACGCTTCTCTTTTCGACAGCAAACATTTTATGTACATTGCTTTCCGAAATCTTCTTTTCCCCCGGTCTAGTGTGAAGTATACGTCGCACGCTGAGTCAAATAGTGCTGCAGCGTTGATTAAATAAATAAATAAATTTCATTTGTGCCAACATTCTGCTGTCAAAAAAATTAACGTTTATTTCACCTCGTTTAAGTTTTTAAAATATTTATAGTGAATACCGCACAACCAACTGCTCCCAACTAGAGCTAGTGAGACAATAGCGTATCCAATCGGGGTATGTTGTGAGGCTCAACGTAGCGAGGGGAAGGATATGGAGAAGAGGAAGGTTGAAAAATACTTGGCTATTCAGATCTAGTCACCAAACACGACTTAAGCAATTTTCAAGCAACGTTTAGATTCTAAATGGTGGTCTTTCACCAGGGCGATACTTAGAGTATCTATCACTATTTGAGCTCGGAAGACTCTCTAATTACCCCAATTAGGCACTGCCATTCAGAATCAAAACGTTGAAATTGCTTTGTCGAGTTTATTGATCAGATGGTCCCCACCTACTTTTGGCTCGCAAGATACTCCAATTTGACGGCCTCCATAGTCGCGTAGTAAGACGCTCGACTACGAATCCAAAGGTCGCGGGTTCAAACCCGGCGTGCGCCAGTAGCTTTTATTTAATCAATTTGTGTTATAACACATTTAATTCATATAAAATGATAAAAAGTATATATACGGCATGTACCAGAGTGGTAGATACTCTAAATATCGACCTAGTGAAAGACCACTATTCAGAATCGAAACGTTGCTTTAAATGGTTTTTAGCTGTGTTTGGTGACCAAATCTGAATAGCCAGCTACTTCTTAATCTTCCTTTTCCGCATGTCCTTCCCTTCTTCATTACCTTCTGCCTCACAACATACCCCCATTGGGGATGCCATAATCCCACTGGCTCTAGACGGTTGGGAGCAGTTGGGACTCTTGTGCGGAATTCACTATAAAAAATAAAAATAAGGTATTCGTTTAGTCTTTAACGTTAAATTAGTTTGCTGCAATACAACAGCGTGTTTTTTACTGCACAAATGTAGGTTTAACATTCTTTAAGTTTCTGTTTTTAATTGTTCCTTCATGGAGTACATGAAATCATTTCTGGAATGTCCGTTTCGCCCATTTTGATATTATTCTGGAGATATTCTGCGGACAATTTCAGTTGTGCATTAGATGCAATTTGAATTTCTTTGTCGGAAAATAATAATTTTATAATCTTTGTCTCTTTATTTTTATGTGCTCCCACGATTCTCTAATAACACAATATTAAATTAGAAATAAAAGGAAATTTGTTTTAAGACCTTTTTATTGGATACATACCCCAACCGGTTTCGGCTCTACCTGAACCTTCTATAGGGTTAAATAATGATGTATTAAAATACATCTTTAACCGATAAACCGACGAACCAACGAACCAACGAACCAACGAACCAACGAATTAGCGAACTAGCGAACCAACGAACCAATGAACCAATGAACCAATGAACCAACGAACCTAAGAAACGGTGAACCGACGAACCGACGAACCGACGAACCGACGAACCCACGAACCAACGGAGGGAGACTTCAAACCAAATGGCCGGATAACATCTAACTAACAACTGGTAACCACGGAACCCATCTAATCTATTCCTCTATGGGTCCTTATGGTGACTTATACCATACGTTATGACCTTATTTAACCCATGGTTAGCATACGCAAAAAATAACAGCCGAGGTAGACCTCAAGAAAATAGATATTACACAACCAAACTGGATTCAATCGCAGATCCCTGAAAAGGTGCAAAACTATTTTTAGACACCCTCAAGGAGGTCAGTGTCCATCACCGGACTGTCAAAAAATCTAATAAACAACGAACCCGTGCTTTCCGCAAATATGTTCTCATTATCTTTTTATGGACCCTTACGCTCGTTTATTATCTTGTTGATGATTCTATTATTAACCATAACTTTTAACGACCAAATCAAACGCCAAACGATGCCCTTAAGTACATTACAAACAGGAAATTAGAGCACAGAAATAGGTGCGATGACCTTCCGCAAATAGGTTTTTTTTCCACGTGGAAGACACATTAATAACACCCCTTTGAAATTAATTCTTCTGATGCCTTATACTATCGGAGTTTGGTTATGACAATCTTCACCTTGCAGGCTGCAGCTGGAAACAACTCTGCGGAACTACACTCGTACCAGTTACGTATTTTTCGTGCGGCGGGAATCGAATTGAAAAATCTGATTGAAATGTCTTTCAATGCGTTAAGTATTTAGGTCTTGTGAATTACCCAAATACATCTGGGTCGAGTGGTAAGACGGTCGAATACGAATCCAAACCCGGCGTGCGCAAATAATTTTTATTTAATAAATATGTGTCATAACACATTTAATTCATATAAAATAATATGAAGTATAATTGCGGCACGTTTCAGAGTGGTAGATACCCTAAGTATCGCCCTGGTGAAAGACTATCATTCAGAATCGAAACGTTGCTTAAAAATGGCTTTAGCCGTGTTTGGTGATCAGATCTGAATAGTCAGGTACGTTCCAACCTTCCTCTTCCCCATCTCCTTCTCCTTATCACTACTTTATGCCTCACAAGATACCCCAATTGGGGATGCCATAGTCTCACTGGCTTTAGACTGTTGGCAGCAGTTGGGACTCATGTGCGATATTCACTATAAAAATAAAATTAAAATCTCACCGTTTTCCGTCAGTAGATTTTTGCATTTGTCTTTATTGCTCTCCCCGCGAGTGTTCAATTCGAGTTCAGATTTGAACGACTTTGTCCACAGTACACAGGGCCGCTCCTGTGCAGGCGCGGTTGGAGCAGTCCGCTCCAGGCGACGAATCGCCAAGGCGCTGATAGTACCCAATCACAGTGCTTATATATGATATAAAATGAAAAAAAAAATACCATTCATGGACGGCAATTGAACCCGTAAGCTCCCGGACTGACGGGGCGGAACGAAAACCCGCGCTTCTCGTCTTATACTTGATACGAGTTGGCACCAAAACATGTTACCTGCACCAGGGGCCGGGCCTTACAATACATAAAGTTATGACACCTTCGAGGATGAGATTCCGATAAAATAACATTTATTTGCAATCAAATGTCTCTAATGAATGTTGATTTGCAATTGATAATAACATATAACTAACTAACTAACCATCACGCCGTTTTTCCGGAGGGGTAGGCAGAAAAGAAGGACCACAATACAACTCTGTCTTGGCATACACGCCTTGCTTCATTCACATTCATACATCGTCTCACACATACTCTTCTGTTATTCTGACTCTTCACATGACTTGATTGAAGTATTTGATTTACTTGATCGTATCATGTCTTCCACGGGCGTCTCCGACTTTTTCTTCAATTCACTTTTACATCATATATTATTTTCGCACTCCTTTCTTCGTTCATTCGCTCTCCACGCCAAAACCATCTAAGCATCCCTTTCTTGATCCTATTTATTACGTTTACATCAGCTTTGCTTTCTTTCTGGATATCCACATTTTTAACACGGCCATACATGGTTTTACCGCACATACCTCTCAGAAACCTCATTTCCACAGCATTCAGTTTACTTTCATCCTTCTCCTGCTAATTCCATGCCTCACTGCCATACATCAAGGTTGGTATAAGCACTCCATTGTGATCTGTTATCTTCGCTTCTTTGAACATATTTTTATTAGTGACTACCTCGTTTAGTCGTTCATTAATGGAGTTTCCTTCATTCACTTTTCTTCCATTTTCCTTATCAGATTTTCCATCTCCCGTGAACATACTTTCTAAATACACAAACTCATCCACTTGCTCCAAGTATTCATCATTCACAACTATATTGCTCGCTGTTCTCGTACTCTCTTTTTCAAACGCCAAGACTTTGGAATTACTTCATTCATCATCAACTCATTCTGCATACATACTTGGTTCATCCTAGACACGAGAAACTGTAGATCTACCGTACGCAATCAGCACCGCATCATCCGCATACAATAGGCAACATACTTTCAGATTGTTCATTTTCGAGCCCAAGCCCACACCTTTCAATTCTTGCATACAACTATCCATGTACAAATTGAACAAAAAAAAATGTTTAAGCCATAATTGTTTTATTTCAGAGTCCATTATCGAGGCAGCGATCCAGGAAGCCCTGAAGGACGCACAGGCGAGAGGCATCAAGGGGAAAGATGTGACCCCATTCATCCTGGGCGCTGTGGCCAAGATCACCAAGGGAAGATCCTTGCTGACCAGTATCCTTTACTCAATTCTCTAAATCATTTCCTGTAAATTTTTCACAAAGCTGCTTTAGATAGTGTTTACACGCAGTCTCAAATTGTGGAAATTCGGTCATCCATCCAAAGATCTCACCCAAAGTCATATATTTTTATTCCTTGCTTGTTATAATGCCTTCTTCTAGAGGTTACAAGTCAAAAAATCAATGTCCAGTTTAAATACGGCTGTTCAGAATACTGATAGAGTAGGTACTTATGTTATTCGAACTCCGGAGGTCAATTATCTTCCTGGTCCTTTTTCCTCCCACATATATTTTATCTTGCACGTCTCGAGAATTCTCTGTCTGTATTGTATAAAGTCGGGGATACTTAAAAGCCACCCTGTTGGGAGGAGTTTTGAGGCGGGTGAAGAAAGGGGTTTGTTAATTTGGGTTTTGAAGAGGTTCAGTTCAAATAAAGGAGGCAAGAACAACTTGTAGTTTGTTCCGCGCGCGTTCTAATTTTGAAAAAAAAAGATTCGTTTTCATGCAGCTGGTATCAACTGTAAACTAATTAATTTAATTTCTTTAAAGAAAGACAAACTTTCACGGGTTATGAAAAACCTGACAATATTTGAAAAACTCCTACTGCCACCATAATAAGCGGAAGATGTTGCCTGTGCAATGATGGAGGACTTAGTTAGCAGAGGAATTGAATCCCCGACGCCCGGATGGAAATCCGACGCGTTTGTCCACTCACCTACTAACCGCTATACCTATATACTCGTACCTAGTATCCACTCTTGTACTAGTAAGTTCTTCGCTGCTGCAGAGGAGATGTGCTATGTTGCTAGTTTTTTTCCAAATATGCTCCATTGTCGTTTCCATCTTCGGTATCTTTGAAAACTTTGACACTTTTCGCAACATTGCCTTTGCAATGAAGGGAGATTCTTTAAAGAATCGAAAGATTTTTTTCCATTGAACATTTTCTCACTGACGTGAAATACGTCGACGTCGGAAGCGACACTTTTCATAAAAAGTATACCACTCTCTACCGAAAGAACCATCGGCAGGTCGTCTACATACTTTTAAATTATCTATTAAAATTCTATGGTGATAAAATAATTAATAATTCAATAATTCGTTTTCTATAATCATCAGTGATAAAAATTATAAAGTTTGTCTATGAACTTAGTCGCTGCATTGACACGATTTTTAATGTTTCATAATTTGTTGTTGTTTTTAGCTAAAGAAAGGTAAAATTTGTTACAATAATACCAAAAGTGAAAAATTTTATGGACGGTTTTAAAAATATTAACGACAGTCGTTTTACGACTGTTTCGGTGAGGTCAACGAACTTCGTATCATAGTTAATGTTATTCTCACAATTCAGTTGTTAGAGTATCGAGGTACAGCGGAACGCATTCTCTTTCAAAACGATAATAATCAACGTGAATTGTGAAAAACGTGTTTCTAGGTGATGTTTTATTGAACGGCCCTTTATAAAACTGTCCCATTGTTGTAATTCTGTCGGGATTATTGCGTGTTTCCTTAAAATTTGAAATACTTGAAATTATTTTATTTTACTTAACCCAACTATTATAGACATGGCGTTGATTAAAAACAACGCTAAAATCGGAGCTCAAATAGCCGTTGAGTTGAACAAATTGAAAGCATCTGGATCAAATCCTCCCAGCGTCACAACGAGGGATGGTGATAACAGTGTTGCAGGAAACATGGTTAACTTCTCTAGTGTCAAAAGTGGTACAAGTGGTAAAAGTGGTAAAAGTGGTGAAAGTGATCAGTGTAGTGAAGTGAATGTGGGTGTAAGAAGTGTGGAAACAACAGGATTGGATATAATCAAGCCTGTCGTTGTCGGAGGCTCCAATGTGGACTACACCATCAAGGTTTTGGAAAATGATTTAAAGGTAGGATCTTGTTTATATAATTAATTGATTAAGCATATTTTTCTACGCATTTTGATAAATATATTATTGTTTAGCTTTTTCGCGAATGTGGATTCTAGTTCTTTGTTGTCATTCTATTTTTAAGTTTGTAATTTTCGGTTGCTCGTTTCTTTTACTTGTGCTATTGTAAGTGTGAATTACTCTTCTAGAGATTTAACAATGAGAAAAATGGAGCCTGCCCTAGTTAACTTTCGATTAAATAAGTGAGAAATATAAAAATGGTATAATTTTCATGTTTTACATTCGTTACTTTCGTTTAAACCCTTCCATCCAGGGGCGGCTCGTGACTTTTAGTGTACTAGAGTGCTGAGTTTTTGATGTTGTTGTAGCCGAAAATGCTTTTTTTTCCTATAAAAAATTTCCAGAAAAGTTTTTATTTTTAAATATAAAAAAAATCGTTTTCGGCTACAACAACGTCAATCGTGACGTTTTTTTTAATCTTAGCACTCTAGCACACTAAAAAGTCACGTGTCGCCCCTGATTCCATCCCTTGTTAAATGGACCTTTCATGCTAGGTGGGGTTTGAAATACGGAGTTGTTACGTTATTTGAAATAATAAAAGGTGAAAATATTACAGCAGATATGGTTTTTGTTAAGGAAAAATGCAACAGGAACGTAACCTTTATTAAGGAAGTTTATTAAAATATATATATATATATATATATATATATATAAATAATAAAATAAAACAAAAAAATAAGCGTCGGACGGGTCAGATGTTCACTTTTTATAGTGAATACCGCACAAGAGTCCCAACCGTTTAGAGCCAGTGAGACGATAGCATCCCCAATTGAAGTGTGCTGTAAGGCTTAAGTGTAAGTGCTTAAGGTGATGGAGAGGGGAAGGAGATAGGGTAGAGGAAGGTTGAGAAGTACCTGTCTATCCAAATCTGGTCACCAAACATTATTGGATAGAAACCGCAATTCATGGCTGCGAAAACGACGCTTTGGATCTCTGCTACTATTATAGAAGGAGATGGGGAACAGGAAGGTTGAGAAGTATCTGGCTATTCAGATCTGGTCACCAAACACGACCAAAAACATTTTTAAGCAACGTTTCGATTCTGAATGGTGGTCTTTCATCAGGGCGATACTTAAGTATCTACCACTCTGGATATACGTGTATTGTAATCATGTGTGCTTCGTTCTACTATTGTGAAATGTATTAAATTTTTTCGCACTAGATGTGTAATAATAAAAATGGAAAACAAAGAAACGAAAAAACAAGAGTCCCAACTGCTTCCGACCGTCTGGATCAAGTGGAACTATGGTATCCTCAATTCGAGTATGTTGTGAGGTTAAAGGCAGTGTGCAGGGAAAGGAGAAAAAAACAGCAAGATTGAGAAGTACCTGGCTCTTCAAATCTGGTAACCAAACACGGCTAAAGTAATTTCAAGCAACGTTTCGATTCTGAATGGTGGTCGTTCACCAGAGCAATACTTAGAGTATTTACCACTCTTGCATTATTGCACGATTCTAATGTGCGACACACCATATAAAAACCAGCTCTACGCCCAAATAACTATTATGCAATTCGTAAAAAAAATCGAAGACAAAAAACTTTTTCCATACATTTTCGATAGGCGTTGAATGCAGTGATGTTGCCAGCAAAATAGAAATAATTATCTCATAATGTCGGTAATTTTTAAAAGATTTAAGCAATATTCTAAGTAAATTAAAATAAGATTTTCATTTTCACGGCGCGGCGTCCCTAGAGAGATGGCGCCATAGACATAAAATACAAGACACGTCATATTCATACAAATCTTACGAAAAATGTAGCACCACTTATGTTGCACCACTAAATGTTTCACCCGCGTGTAAAAAGGATAGCCATTTAAAGAATATGTGTGTGCGGAAGAGATAGCTATATGAAGCGTGTTTCGGAGGTATGTCTCGTTGACTTGGTTTAGTGCAATCAGGCGCGTTGTCTCAGTAACGTATCTACATTATTTAACTCAGATATAAATTGATATCTTAGTATGTATAAAAATCAAAGGTTTTTCATTACATATTCAACACAAATCCTACGAAAAGTGCCAAGACTTGTGCGGTATTAAATATAGAATTTTTTTAAAAACAGAAATGAAATTTTCCTCTAAGATCTTCTTCAGGATTCAAACGCGTGGGTCATTTAAAGACATATTTTCAATCTTTCCTTACGGGAAGGAGACTCTCCTTTGTTGAGTTGATATTTAACCCTTATGTAACTGAAGAAAATAACACCATTTTAAAATTGATATGAAGGTTTCTTTTACAGTATATTATTTGCTGAAGTTTGCTGGACCACTTTTATGATGTAATATATTTCGACTCAGTTCAATACTTGAGGAAACGGATAAGAATTTCACCCAGTACCCTATTTTCTTGGAGTTTTTAATCTAACAGCTGATTAAAAATAGTATTTAGGATACAGGTGATGTACTTTGAACACAACAGCACATCACATTTTTCATTTAAAATAAGATGAAATGATTAAAAAATATAGACAAGGTTCAAATAATCATATAAAACACATGAGGGTACCCGGGTACTCTTTCAGTCATGAAAAGTTGTAAATTATACTTATTCGTTTTCTGCTAACATGCCACGCTCCACATATCCAACGGTTATGTTCATTTTCACCATTTTGGAGAAGCTGGGAAGTTTCAGCCGGTTAAACTTACTGGAACATTAAAACAAATCTAATTTGAAAACCGAAAAGGGTACCCGGGTACCCTTTCACTCACATAAAGGTTAAATACATAGATTTGGTAGAGTAGTATCTATCCAAGGCAGTGAAGTCAGTTTCTGACTTGTTTTTGATGATTTTTAACTGACTCGGCGCACCTGGGCGTGGCTAAGACTAAGGCTACGGTATTTATACATCCATTCATATCACATATCGACATAATGTTTTTGTTTATTCGTATAGCCACTTTTTCACAGTATTTTTATCAACAAAAATATAGCATATAACCTAAAAACCGTTTAGTTGTGTCAAGCTTAGTAGCATAATAAAAAATGTGAGCGAAGACCCGCCGTGAACCAGGACCTTATGATCATCATTACAGTATATAGAAGCGGTCTGTGAAATTTGTTGTCTCTTTCTCTCTCATGGTGTACGACGTAAAAACCTGGAGAAAGTGATTTATCGCAAGTTTGTGTAGGTTGGGTAAAAAATATTAGCTCTCCCTCCATATATTGTTACTTTAAGGTTAAATATTATAATTCAAGGATAATTCCTTAAGAAGGGAAGGCAATTTAGTAGAACCTAATTTCTGAGACAAATAGAAAGTATATTTCTTATTCTCGGTAAAACTAAATAGTTAAAACATTTTATAAATGACGAAAACAGCTTATTTTCTCATGTTATTTATTTTCTCAACTCCTCTCATGAAACGGCCTCAGTTACAAGTTACACATACATAGTACATTATGTAGATAAAGTGAGAAGCTAATATACAACAGTTAGGTATACTCTTTTATCATTTCTATATTAAAACATACATTGGTATTATATATACTGTTTTATAAACAAAGTATTATACAGTTCCTTAGAGCCTATTTGGTTTCAAATAAACATCTAATCAAACATTAGATTCTTATATCCTAAGGGTAGTATTGGGTAGGTTTATCAACCTTTTAAATGCTAGTGGGTAATTTTTCAAACCTTATTAAACAAATTGAGAATACATTGTATGACCCTCAGTCAATAAGCAATTGAGAAAAGATGGGCACACTTCAACGTCTTAATTTACTTTGCGGTTCTTATTTCTTTGGTTCAATTTTAAATTTGAAAATCATTGACGGTATCAGAAGGATGGTGCAGCAGTGTATTTTTTCAAAACCAACTTGATATGGTGTTGCTGACTAAGCCTTTTATATGATTGACTTTTTTTCTTATAAAACTGTTATATTATGGTTTGCAGCTAAATAAAATAGAAAACATACTTTGAATATGGCTTAAGATTTTTACTGCTGAAAGTATGATCACGGTTGAATTTTGGGTTGTTATGCCGTGTTGTGCTTTCTTCTTCTTTAACCAAAGTTCTCCTCATCATCAACCTCCATCATCAGAGGAGATGTGTAGATTGTGGTGAAGAGTGTATTTATGTGTCTGTAAATGACACCGTGCGGCCGGCCTTAATCCGCTCAATGTGACTCAAATGTCTTTTCAAATAATTTTGAACTTAAATTCTATATTGTGGTTTTCAGTGCTTAGCTTTGGTATAATCTTCTAGTATCGGATACCATGAACTATTACGTTTGGCTTGGTCGTTTTTATACATATTGATTGGGTCTTTGTGGATATCTACAGCCTCCGCAATTAGGCGTGCTTGGCTCGTTTTGGATCTTTCCAGTACTTTAATGTTTTAAAAATACATTTAAATCCCATTGCTAGGATCAATGCCGACCGGTCGGTATCGCGTCGGATTCCCACCCGGGCGTCGTGGGTTCAATTCCTCTGCTGGCTAATTCCTTCATCATTGCATAAGCAACATCTTCCGCTTCTTACGATGGCAGTAGGAGTTTTTAAAATATTCTCAGGTTATTCATAACCCGGGAATGTTTGATTTTCTTTTTAAATAAATTAAAAAAAACTCGCTCAACACGGTTTTAGTTCTACTCGCATAGACACACTCTTCACCACAATTTACACATCTGGCCCAGACGACGGACACCGCAAGACTATCCGAAACGTTGGATAAAGGAAAAGAAACAACCACACGGCATAGTAACCTGAAAATCCATCACGATAAAACAAATACTTTTCTCTAATTATTCGATTTCAAAAGCTCTTTCTTCGTTATGGCGAAAGTTTACTTAAAACCAGTACGGTTTGAAACGTAAGTAATCAGAAAATGCTGGAGAGGGGACTAATATAGTGATAAGCGGTAGGTAAGGAGTGTGCAGAGGAAACAGAAGGGTTTACCTGTAACATATTAAGAATGGGACAACTTGTTACAATTTAACACTAATTACATTTAAATGTCAAAGTAGGAAATAACAATTGTACCCTCGCACACATATTACCAAAATATTTTTACTAAGCCATTTCCCAGTCCAACACATTACGATTCCTTATATTTAATATTCATTTCTCTATTTGCTGTCGGTTTGTCCACAGGCCTGACAAAATAATTGTTACCAGAAAAGCGTTTGAGGTTTTGAATAAATTTCGTGTGTTGAACAAAGAATACTTTTTAAAATTTATTTAAACAAAATTTCAAGTTGACATTAATTCTTATTCGACAGAATAGGTTAAAGGATTAATTGTATTTAAAATAATATGTTAGTTACAAGAAAATGTGACAAAGAGTTTGATTCTCAAAATAACAAAAACATTTTTGAAAAAACATTTTTGAAAAAACATTTTTTTAGTTTTTTTTTTTAATAGGTGGTCCAGGTTTTCTTAATGTTTTTTAAATTTATTTTTAATAAATAACTATTGGGTTTAAGCTTCGACGGTTAAAAAACATAGTTAAACATTGGTTAGTTTTTACAATGTAATTCAACAAAATTTATCATTTTACGATAACATTGAAATAACAGTCATATATTTTCCAAGCATTCGCAAGCAATCTATAACACACTATTAAAAGAGGTTATTTTACTTAAATTAATAGTATAAATATATTTTATAATTGATAAAACTATTCATTTAAGCAAAATACAATAATTAGATATTTAAAATAAGTTGAACTATTAATATTGAACATAATATCTTCATTTTTATTTACATAATTATGGTAATATCTATGTTAGTAGAATATTTATTTTATATATTTTATATTAAAATGATTAAATATATAAAAATAGTAATATCATAATGATGAAGCTTTTTATATCTATCGCATAATGAAAATTCGCGCTTTTCATAATTATTTGTTAAATAATTGATGTTGTTTTTTTGATAGCTAGATCTAACGTTTGATATTATAAAGCTGTAAATACAAGTTGATACTGCGGCGCAACAGTGGCAAGATTTATTCTTATCTTAATTCGCCATTTTTCAGAATATTCGAAAAACAATTGATGTTATTGAACATAATAAAACTGTTCGAATAAGTTGACACCCTACGCTGCAGAAGTGTCATTTTACGTTAACGCTTTCATGAATATTTGTAAAACAATTGATGTTGTTGAATATAATAAAACTGTTCGAATAAGTTGACACCCTTCGCTGCAGAAGTGTCATTTTACGTTAACGCTCTCATGAATATTTGTAAAACAATTGATGTTGTTGAATATAATAAAACTGTTCGAATAAGTTGACACCCTTCGCTGCAGAAGTGTCATTTTACGTTAACGCTCTCATGAATATTTGTAAAACAATTGATGTTGTTGAATATAATAAAACTGTTCGAATAAGTTGACACCCTTCGCTGCAGAAGTGTCATTTTACGTTAACGCTCTCATGAATATTTGTAAAACAATTGATGTTGTTGAATATAATAAAACTGTTCGAATAAGTTGACACCCTTCGCTGCAGAAGTGTCATTTTACGTTAACGCTCTCATGAATATTTGTAAAACAATTGATGTTGTTGAATATAATAAAACTGTTCGAATAAGTTGACACCCTTCGCTGCAGAAGTGTCATTTTACGTTAACGCTCTCATGAATATTTGTAAAACAATTGATGTTGTTGAATATAATAAAACTGTTCGAATAAGTTGACACCCTACGCTGCAGAAGTGTCATTTTACGTTAACGCTCTCATGAATATTTGTAAAACAATTGATGTTGTTGAATATAATAAAACTGTTCAAATAAGTTGACACCCTACGCTGCAGAAGTGTTATTTTAAGTTGACGCTTTCATGCATATTTGTAAAAGAAATAATGTTGTTTTAAAACGGCTAAATTCGACGTTCGATATTATAAAGCTGCAAGTACAAGTTGACATCCTCCCAAAGAAGTCGCAACATGTATACTAATCTTAACATTTTCATAAATATGTTTTTAAATAGTCAAGAAAAGTAAATGTTATAAAGCTTACTGCAAATTACGAAATTTATTTTAGATTAATCAAAACTTTAGTCAAGCAATGCTCAATACATAGTAAACCTTTTTTTAAATTTCGTTGGCGTCAACCTCTCAGGATTTTTGAATAAAATTATTTCTACATAAATATATATATATATACATACATGTATATTAAAAGATCTACATCCATACATTACATTCAAACCTTTATTTAATATCATTAATCCTTAAATTGTGCACAAACATTTGGTCTAATCTTATCTTCATCTTTAATTTTAATTAAGTGGTGTCTTTCCTTGGAAGAAAATTTTTAATCACGTAAAAGAAAGAGCGATTAATTACATTTTTTGTTATTTTATTAAAGAAATTACGAGTTTACTACCAATGTTTATACAAAACAAAGCAATCTTACGAAAAGTTTATAGTCTTTCAGTAATAATTGGAAATTTGGTGTTTTTTTTAAATAAGGTTTTGTCGACTAAAAATTGAAATCCACTAAGTATCGTTTTGGCCATAACTGAGTTGAAAATACCACCAAATGCAGAGTGAAAAAAACACTGTTTATTTGTGTTTAATAGTTTTCGCACCTATACATATTTAATGGAAATGAAATAATAACTTTGTAAAAGACCACAGATTTTATTTCATTTTTTATGACCGACCGGTTTCACTTAGCCTAAGCATCCTCAAGGTGCAAAATTTAACCGAACAAAAATACGAAGTGTGCGGTTATATATACATACAGAGGGAGAACACAATATATAATAATATAAGAGAACAGTGAGAACACAAAAGAATAACATTTGGATTATAACAAAAAACAGAGTTAAAGAGATAGATAAAATGAAATGAAAAAAAAGAAATGCGAATTTTAATTTTAAGCCGACGATTTATTGTATCAAACTAAGTTTCTTTCATTTTAATTTTTTTTTTTCGCTACATAACCTAAACTCAAAAACTTTTGCAAAGTTTCAAAAACAAGATATAAATATCTATATATTCTTTCCATTCTTATAGGCACTACCTAAATAAGCTCATAATCGCCTCTATTATATAATAATATCATTTCAGCCATCAACTATTCATTTTTTCTACAATTTTTTTTAAATATTCATTAAATTCACACAATGTTATTTATTCTACTATTAGAACAATAAAAAAGAAAAAAAAAACAATCGTTTTGCAGCTTTTTTTCTTCTTCTTTATTAACCCTTTCAAAGACCCTGTTCACTCTTTTTAAATGAGTACCGCTGATAGCTCCGTTGTAACCCCTTCCTCTTTATCATCTCACCCGAGCAATGTAATAATAGCAATAGATGTTACAACGCAGCTTTCCGCGGTAGGACCATATCGCTGAATCGAATGTTATACGGGTCAGATTTCAGCTAGAAGGGCTAAAAAATCTCGGTTTCATATATTATGTTAAATTCAAGACTTTTTAAATTATTTGCTCTCTCTTCTTTCAAGAGACCAAATGAACCTAGAAATTCTCATCCACCATGGCATAAACAAATAATTTTTCAAATCAATGTTTTTTTGTTGTGTTTCTGTTTTGACTTTATAATTTTTTTTACAACTCGGTGAAAAAATTATGTAAAATTTCAGTACATAAAACGCATTAAAATATTTCTAGTATATAAATATATTTTAAAAATTGAAATTCCGTACGCATTGCAAATTTTTTGAAACACATTTTCAAGTTACCAGCAAGCCGATTGGCGAAAATTTGGTCAATAATTTATTTTTCCTTATTTTACCATATTTATAAAACCATACTACGATCTATGTACAAATTACAGTAATACATATTTTAGTAATAATGAGTACAAATTAAAATAAAATCACACAGCATTTTAATACAGTAATTCTAACTGTTGGTTTCACCAATCAAACTGAGCGTAAGTGCTTCAATGTTGAAGTCAGCTGAACGTTATTCCCACTCACAGATACAATTAATATTTAACCAACTTTCTACATGGATTAACTATCAACGTGTAGTTTCTTACTGGTCAGCCGCATTCTCAGCGGAGTCAAAATCACGTGTTCAAAAATAAGTAAATAACAATAGTAATTTCTAATTACCTAGAGATGGCAGCACTTCCGTTTGTACCTTTCACGTGGAGTAAGATTTAAAGAAAAATGTAATTGAATCATTTAGTTGAATTGAAATTTATTAAACTTTCACTAGGTCTGTGTTAGAAAGTTACGCTCAGGTTTGATTGATGAAAGCATTTGTAAATGTTTTACAGGACAGATTTAATCCTTTTTTTACAATTTCTAGAATAATTTCTGTCTATTTTCGTGTTTAATCTACTGTTAAATACAATTTAACCGACACAATTGAATGATAACAGTTTCAAATCAGCATTTTTAATCTTGTAATCAACAAATAGAGATGTTGTTTTTCGTTAATATGAAAGTAAAAAGATTTTTCCTATGTTATATATAAATGCACTCTATGCGTTTATTCACACGGTACGGTAATTCAACAGTTCCGCATTCGTTTCCGTTAAATTACCGTATTGCCTGAACAAATAGATAACCTGAATAATAGCTGACTCAACTCTAGACCCTACTTCGTTAATACTCATCTGACAGCAACACATTATAAAACGTAAGTTCTATATTACATATGGGTAGGATTATGTTTACAAATCGGCGAGCATCTATAGATAATATATTATGAGTTGTTCGTAAAAAAGCGGTTACATTGTGACTAGCCATAAAACGAACACTTTTTTTAAACCACTCATTTTATTTTCCATCGTTGACCAGTTTTGAAAAAAACTTAAAAAAACATACTGACAGTTTGAATAATGTCGTGGTTAAAGAAATATTTTACGAAATTTCATGATTATTATCGCATTTTTATGATTTTTAGGGCGTAGTTTGTGATTTTTTTTATCGACGTGAATAAATCCAATTACGCTTTGAGGTTTGTCAATGGATGGAAATTATTCCATCGAATGACATATCGTCGCCAGAGAGGCAAAAGGTCTGAAGCGCTATTTTGGGAAGTTTACACCAGAGCGCTTTAAAGTTTTTTGTTTTGTTTTACAATACAATTCACAAGTCTTCAGTAACTGGTTTGATTTTGAAAAAAAAAGCTAACTTAGGTAACTCAATGCTCCCACTGAGTTACCTCAAGCGACAAAAAGCTAAAAAAAAGTCCCAAATTTGTGTCGCTTGAGTTAAGCCTTCTCCCAAATGGTAAATATATTTAAATGGCTAAAGGGCCACACAAGTTTTCAGAATCAGACGAGAGTCAGATCATTCGATGCAAAAATAAAAATTGATCAAAGCTGCATATTTAACTCATTTTTGACCAAAGTGTCGCTTATTTCCTTTTGCCTTTTCAACTACGATATATATTTCTGAGTACAAAAAACCAGCAATTTTTTTAGGAAAATTGATTGAGAACACAATGACTAAACAATTATCTCTAACAATGAAATGGTTATTATGAAGCTGGTCTACACGGAAAATAAATTAAGTGGTTTAAAATTAAGTATTGGTTTCGCTTAACAAAAAAATTACAATTTTTTTTTACTACAATATATTCTGTGCCTAAATCGATATCAGACTGTCTAATTAGTGAATTGTAGTTTACTGTCGGTTTTTGGATCAGGCCTGTATATAGTATCAACATTTAATTAGTGTATTTTGAAAAAGGAACTAATATAGGTACATTAAAATATTTCAATTCAAATAGTTTTGTAGTAATTTCCGGGCACACTTTAAAAATACAATATTTCATACAAATCTGTTGTATTAATGTTGCACGTTACAATTAGAATCAATAAATTAAACACTTATTAATAACAGAGAAAATACATTTAATTTCATAGATATAAAATAGATTAAAAATAAAAACATTCTTAATTATATCGGTACATATTAGTTTCACGCTTACAATGTGTTAAATACAAGTAGAATCTGACAAACGGAAGAATGCAGCTGACGTCTGATACGCAGAAACGCATACCCGAACGGCTTTGGCAAAGATGAACGAAACGCCATCCGCATTCTTTATTTTGTCGAAGTCTACAGTATACTCGTATCTTCCCGATTACAAAACAGCGTAAGTTTGCCAGCGGTTGTTCAATACTTCCCACGCGCGCCATGCTTTATCAATTTAATCATTGTAAATTGCCCACACTGGCAGACTTCAAACTAATAAGAACCCTTAAATAAGTTAATTCTTTACATTTTTTTGGGAAATTAATAACTAAGTGAACACGTTTTGCAAACATTTGCTGCACGTTCCAGAGTTGTAGGTACTCTCAGTATAGCCTTGCCAAAATACCGCACTCAGAATCGAAACACTGCGTGAAATGACTTTAGCCGTGTTTGGTGACCAGATCTGAATAGCCGGATACTTCCCGACCTTCCTCTTCCATATCTATTTTCCCTCCCAACCCTTTCCAGCGCGACAAAGTACCCCAATTAAGGATGACATTGTCACACTCTTATTCAATTTTCACATAAAAAAACTGTTTTTGATGAATCGCTGTAACACGGTGTACAATTTTTAAAATTTACTTCTCTAAAATAGGCAAGGCACCGAAGCCGGTGTACGTGGTCGTATATACGTGTCCCTTGAGGTGATTTTTCACAAAAACGTGAAATAAAGAAGTTTGATTTTTTCAAGAACCAAAGAAAATGATATTGTTTAAATTTTATTTATCTATTTGTGTCATATTGTAACAAAATTTGTATTTTGTGAACACGAGTTTATAATATTTATATTATAACCCTAATAAAAAGTGGGAAAAATGCGCACACAATATTTTTTCGCTTTATTCAACAAATTAATGTACACCATCTTACAGCGTACATTGAAATAATTAAGTTTTAACTATTTGGTTTACCATACTTCATATCAATTATTAATCTTAGACAAGAAATAAACAATTAAAACGTGCAACATTAATGATATCGTACAAAACACGTTATTTTGTTAATAGACGTATAATATAAACATATTAATCATATTCAAAAGCACAAACACGCTTAACATAAGATAAAATGCATAGATTACAATTTGACGATATATTCATAAGTTATAAATACAGATATATGTTCTACTTCATATTATTTATAACTTTACAACTGTCTATAATTGTATTGTCACAGTAATATTATGTTAAACCGCCTAGGGCACCCTTGGCTTTTCGTTTTAAAACTTCCAATAATTGAATAGTTAGTTGGATGCTTAAAAAACTTTAAAATGTCACAGAAGCACATAATTAGATTTACACTCGCGCCGAACAAAAGCATTCTCTACCCATGTTAAAAGCATTTCTAACTTAAAATTAATTGGCCTAGATCGTCGTCAATTTTAAGGGTTGTTAAATATAATGATAATGAATACAATGATGAAAGGAACCGTTTCTGAAATTCGGAAACAATAAACAACCGTTGCTAATACAACGGCTAGAAGAAATATGGCGGTGACTGGTCTATAAATAAAATTCGAATAGGCTATATGATGACTTTACCCGGCCTCACTAGATATTAATTATTGAAAATTATAGTAAAAAATAAGAATTGACTTTTAAGCATTAATGCTTATTATATTGATGGCAGCCAAATCAGAGGAAAATTGAAAAACTAATATCAATAATCTTCAGTGAAAAATATGAGATCGATTAAAAATGTCGGTTTCTGATAAAGCCCCAATGGCTGATTTGGTTGAAGCGTTACTCCCGGATAGAGTAGAGGATCCGATTTCGAGTCTCGGTTGTGACCATTGTCTTTTTATTTTCCATTTCATATTTATGTGGTTGATTATTGATATTATTGAAAAAATGTAGCAACATCTTTTTTTTTTTTAACGTAAGTTACGAAACTTCAGTAATGAAAATTTTCTTGATCTAATAACTCCAGTTGGAAGAGACTGCGCTTACTTCACAACGCCAGAGCTCACCGCTCGAGAGTTTTTTTTACTGAGCCCTTAGTAATTAAGATTCAAACCTTGTTTCAGAGTGGAATATAATCTCTGTATCGCCTTGGTGTGAGATGACCATTTAGAAAAGTTTTAAGGTTAAGCTATATTTGGTGATCAGATATAAAGAGTTAACACCTAGTTTCCAACATCTCTTTCTACTTTAGTCCTCTTACCACATCTATCAGTCTCGAAAAACTCATCAATTTTGATCAAGAAAAAACAAGCAAAAAGGCTGAAAGTTTGTAAAAATCTAGAATGTTTTTCCGTATTGTCAAATTGGTGTCATTGTCAAATTGAAGTTCTTCTTATGTATGCCAACAAATTGTTTATTGTTTGGAGTTTGGAGTTTCAGAACCGGTTTCAAGTTAAACTTCTTATTATGCGGTATGATATTCTTTAGAAGATTTCTCTAAAACATTTGCCAGGGGCACATATTTGAACTGGGTGAAGTATTCTCTCACATATTCCATTCTAGTCTGGATGAAGAGCTGCCACGCCTTTCGTTCAAACTATTCCGAGATAGTGCGCCGTGCGGAAAATGGAATTCAAATTAAATTTAACTTTTAAACATTAATTTACACACAGAATAATCCTTTTGGGCTCTATGCGCTCATCTTTACCGGAAGATTTGAAATTATTAGCCAGTTATCACGCGGCTGAAAATAATAATATCTATTAAATAGCTCTGGGTTTGAGTTAAAGTGACAGCTTGATGGTCCCGAATGGAATGAGAGGAGATTTAACGAAGTTAATTAGAGAAATGTGATGGTGGTGCTTTTTTGTTTTTTTTTATGAAAAGTTTTTGAAATGCTTTTAATTTACAAATATGTAACTTTTCCGCTGTCCCTACTGGCTCTCCTCGCGGTGAGGACGGTCGGTGCTTTCTGCTGTGGGGTGCCGTCGGCGGCTCGGTCTCAGAAGGGCGGAGCCCCGGCGGCTCTCCAGCGCCGGCCGAACAGCTGCTCCAGGTAGTATCTTAGTCAGATCCTGGTCGCCGTGGGCCCCCCAACCAACATGCGCCGGCCCCGGTCCAGCTCGCGTAATTCTAGCGCCTCCTCGGCCCCCAGTAGCGCGCAGCCGCTCGTGGCGTCGGAGTCTCTCCTCTGCAAGGCTGCGCGTCTGTCTCCTTGAGGGGGCAGGAGAGATTCTCTCTCCCCGATGCCCCCGCCGCTCCCGCCACATACCGTCCCGTTGGCGTTGACCTGGACTGCGCCGAGGATCCTGTTCGGACTGGCCCCCAGTTCCAGGTTCAGAGCGGCCGCGCCTGCATCTATCTCGCTTTGAAGCATCTTTATCTTTTGTATCATCTCCCTTATCTCGTATCTAAGAATACCGAGGAAACAAAGTTTTAAGAAGGCTATCACGCAGTACCCGAGCACGAACAGAACATCAGCCGTGTGTCGCAACCACGCGAGCAGTCGCTCGTCACAGCCCGTGGTGTAAGGACTCCTGCAGGGCTTGTCGGGGCAGCAGCTGGCTGGAGCCCTCGCCCAGGTGAGGGTGACGTTCTGCGGTCCTTGCATCCCTAGCGGCGCGAAGTCTTGGACTCCGGTAACTCCGCAACATCTGGTTTCTCTTTGCAGTCTGTCCCACAGCTCGGTAAACTCCGGGTCCGCGCCGTAGTCTCTTCCTAGTCTGAGCTTCAGTCCGGGCCGCAGCTCCCTGCAGAGCTGCTCTAGTCTGAATACCCAGAAAACTCCGACGGCCGCGTCTCCCAGGAGCAGCGCGAGCAGCATGAGCCAATAAGCGTTAAGCAGTCTCTCGCTGAGGCGCAAGGCCCCGGCGCAGCCCACGGCCTGGAGCAGGCCGGCCTGCGCCAGGAGCGCGAGGTAGGCGCACAGCAGACTGGGCTGGTGCAGCGCGAAGCCGGGCACGAGGGCGCGCCGGTAGTCCGCCACGAGCGTGCGTCCGGCCACGGCGCAGAACACGAGCACGGCCAGCAACAGTACGCCGTTGCACGTATAAATCCAGAGGCGGTAGTACCTGTAAGCAAACGTAGCGATTACGAAAAGATCATAAAATATTTTTGCTGACCCTCGAATGTCCTCGACTCCTTCGAGAATCGAACGGTTTAAGCTTCCACGACTGATTTTAGGGCGAGATCGGGAGAGTGGAGGCTTCTAGAGGCAACTAGGATTCTACGAAGATTGTAGCGCCGATGATGGCTGGCATTTTAATTAACACGCACTAAACAGGTTCAAAATCAAATCAGTTATTAGTTATCAGTTGTTTTACTTGAGATTTCGGTAAACTGGAGGTTCTAGTTCCCCCATAATCCTACAAAACCGTGACAAAGTTATGTTCGTGAAATTACAAAACGAAGAATGAGAAAGTAGGTACCTCATTGCTTTAGCTGCGTTGCAGTCGGCAAGCAGCGATTCCAGCGGCGGCGGCAGATTGGTCCGCTTGCGGGCGGCCGGCGTCAGGTCGTTGAGGATGTGGCAGGCGGCGAGCTGCGGCGCGGGCGGCGCCGGGCCCTTGTCCTGGCTGTTGTTCAGCGGAGCCCCGGCCGCCGCGGCCCCGCCGCCCCGCGCGCGCGCCCGCAGCACCAGCCGCCCGCGCCGCCTTGGCTGGCCTGGCGCACCAGCATCACCGTCATGCCCCCGGCGCCCGGCCGCCCAGCCGCCCGCCCGCCCGCCTACCCCCGCCCTAGCATATCCCTGGAGGTCGCTGACACCTGGTGACACCACCACACGGGCTTCCACTCCCCTCACTACTTCACTATGTTCTCTTAGTCTCCTGGCTTTCTCAACAGCTTACGCTTCTTCCTGAAGATCGGTAGCCCTTAGTGTGATATCTTTCTCAGCAGCCTATTTCTCTTCCTGAGAGCTGATAGTGGTCCTTGTCCTTTTAATCCGCTCTCCCTTTTAACAGCCAACACTTCTTCGCGAGAGTTAAAAATCTTTCCTGTCGTCTACAACAAGGCTTTCACTTTATTTCCTAGTCCATCATCACTAGTTATGTCTGCAATCAATATTTGTATATTTTCTCACTTTATTCTTTCATAGTAGCTTTGCCTGTTTTGACGGTTTCTTTAAATTAGACTTTCTCTACTAGTCACTCATTTCTAGTTTTTCTGTTGTATTAAACAGTTCTCTACGATGATACCCTGTCTTCCCGCTGGCTCTCGTTTTGCACACTAGTTTTTTTGCTGTTAAAATTTCCAAACATAAAAAGGCTTTTCGTTGATTGCTACCCTGTTCTTCTCTTCACTTGATTTTTGATTGTCCAGGATCTTTTACGTCAGATTTTGATTAAATAGTTAATTAATTAAAGTTCAAAGATTTTTACTGTTCAAATATTCACTGAATTGTTCTTTGGTCTCTTAGAAACGTTTTATTTATTTATTCACAATCACAAAACTCTGGAGACACGATAATTTATTCCTTTTCGATTCGACAGTTTATTAAATAGAATAAATATTTTAAAAAAATCCTGTTGTTTATTGTGTAAAACTTTTCCTTTTGAGAATTGAACAAATCCACGCAATTTTATAAAATATTAACTCGCCCGACTTTGCATTTCTCTTCCTTTGAAAGAATGTCAAAGTTATTCTTAAAACCCAAGGTTTTCGTTTTAAAAAGTTTCACCGTAGCGTTTATTCAAGGCACGTGGACTTTCAAAAAGAATATCTACAGAAGGTTTATTATTCCAACATACAAACACAGGCACTGGGGATTCAGAGGAGTATTACAATTTTAAACTAATATTAACACTTATTAAAACGGCATTATTTTAAAATAAAATTGACAAAGTATCACTCGCTTTTAATATACAGTTATTGAACGTGGCTACACTCTACACAAACCATTGGTTTAGCGAAATAAACGCGTGTAACAGACCGGTATTTTCACTTGGTAGTTCAAACTGGTAGTACGTATTATACAGGTTTCTGAACGTAGAAAAACCCGCAAAGTAAATCGTTATATATCTGACTTGTTTGGTCCTTGAAAAAAATGTTTTTAAATTGTTCTTTTGCGCATGTTTTTAATTATATTTTTTACCACGAAGAAAAGCTTCAAGGGAAAACGTGAAGCAATTGTCTTCACGAAAATGCGACGAAATTCCGCAGATCATTATGACTCGACGATCGTACGATGAATTGGGATGCTGGGTGGTTTGCTCTCGGTAGATTGCGGTCTCGATTTATGCTCTGAAAAGATAAAATAAAGAACCATTAAAATTAAAAAAAACTGAAACAGTCCTAGTTTGATCAACATTAATATATGAAATACCATCTTGCAGCTTACGCAATGCCCAATATTGTGTTTGTCACGTTCTCTGTGTACAAAATTGCTTTCATAAATTGCCTCAATGATAGCCAATCTTTGATAGGGGAGTGCAGCAGAAGAACAAGAAAGATAGTGGGCGTGTGATGAGCATTTTATTTGTATACAATGGTGACCTTCGTGGCAGAGCAGTTGGCCCCTAGACACCGAACCCAGATGTCGCAAGCTCGAAATCTGGCGTGAGCAAATATGTTTTCAAGTGAATTTTTGTGTTATTTGGTATCGCCCTGGTGATTCAGAATTGGAACACTGCTTTAAATGGCATAAGTTGTCTATATTTTCAAATCCTCCTTTTTCTATCTCTTACACCGCTCTACTTCCTTCAGCATTATAACATTCTCCATTTTTCGACTCCTTTTTACTATCATAATATATGTTTTTATTATGAATACCGCACAAGAGTCCCAACTGCTCTCAACCGTCTAGAGCCAGTGATACTATGGCATCCCCAATTGGGGTATTTTGTGAGACTGAAGGTAGTAGGGAGAAGGAGATGGAGAAGAGTAAGGTTGCGAAGTACCTGGCTATTCAGATTTGGTTACCAAACACGGCTAAAGCCATTTCAAGCAACGTTTCAATTCTGAATGGTGGTCTTTCACCAGGGCGATATAGTATCACTCTGGAATGTGCCGCAAATATACTTTATAATTTTTCATATGAACTAAAGGTGTCATGACACATATGAATCAAATAAAAATTATTTGCGCACGCCGGGTTTGAACCCGCGACCTTTGGTTTCGTAGTCGAGCATCTCACCACTCAACCATGAAGGCCGTTTCCTTAGCGGTATCACTCTAAGAAACTTATAACGGTCTATTTCATAATTTTGTTAAAAAAATCCGCAATACCGATAAAATATATAATAATATTTTCCAAAAGACGATATGTTGTGGACTCCAAACTATAAACTAGAAAGGTATTTTCCAGGACACTTTCCAGGACGTGAAACTTGTATTTTAGTTCCGAAGTCCTCGGCTCCGCAGATATCGTAATGAGACAACGTTCTGAAAGTAATAACACAACAGTTGTTCCCAGTACTTTAACTTTAAAACTAATAACTTGTAAATATTCGTCGAGTTATCATCAAGGAAGAAACTAGAAGTGAGACGATCAAGAAGAAATAATGTTTATAAGTTATTAATTTCATATCTCAAAGTTTCGTACGTATGTTAACTAAGTAACTAAATAAGCATTTCGCCAAATGGCGATAAAGAGAGGATGGAACTCCGCACAATTATACTATCTTGGCACGCTGTCTCAAAGTCTGTAATTTCGTTATCTTTTGTTAAAGTTACGTATACTTATTTTTAATTTATTGTAATAAGCAATTTTTTCAAGTCTCCGGTGATTGTTTGACTTGTGTTTTACTTTGACATGATATTTGATAACAATACTGTGAAAAAGGGTTATACGAATAAACAAAAACATTATGTCGATATGTTATATGAATGGATGTATAAATATCCTAGCCTTACTCTTAGCCCCGCCCAGGTCCGCCGAGTCAGGTAAAAACTTAGAGTGGTATATATCCAAGGCAGTGTAGTCAGTTTTTGATGATTTGTACCTGACTCTGCGGACCTGGGCGTGGCTAAGACCAAGGTTAGGGTATTTAAACACCATTCATATCACATATCGACATAATGTTTTTGTTTATTCGTATAACCACTTTTTCACAGTATTGATATCAACAAAAATATAGCATCTAACCTAAAAAACCGTTTAGTTGTGTCAAGTTTAGTGGCATAATAAAAAATGTGGCCGGAGTCCCGCGGTAACCCAGGAGCCCCAGATCATTGTGACAGTACGTAGAAGCGGAGTATTATATTTGTTGTCTCTTTCTCTCTCATGGTGTACGACGTAAAAACCCGGAGAAAGTGATTTATCGCAAGTTTGTATGGGTTGGGCAAAAATAATTAGCTCTCTCCATACATTGTTTCTCCAAGGGTAAAAATCATCAAAATTGACTATACTGCCTTCGATAGATACCACTCTATATACTCTAAGCAAACTCCTTCGGATATATAATACCTTGTCTATATGTGCGGTGTAAACAAATGTTTAGTTTAATTTTTACACTGTGCATGTATTTACAATATTTTTATATCATTCATTTCTTAATGTATTTGGTGAACAATTGTCTTTTTGAGATCTCTGTTAAATAAATAGATAATTCAATTCATAAATGTCAAAGGGGAGACGCTACAACGAAGTTATCAGATGTATTACTTTATCTCTCGTGGCAGTAGTTACGTAATAATCCACCTTTATCTCTGAATCTGTTTAAAAAATCTGAAAGCTTGCCCAACCACATATCCGATGCGATCCGAAAATAAATCCTAATCTATTATTATTATTCGTCCTAATTCCCTTATTCCCTTAAATCTCTTCAATACCCCGGCCATTTCGTACATTCTCTGCATGATTACTTTCGTACCAGAGTTTATTAGATACGACTACGTGATGCCGTATATAATGTCAAGGGTGCGTGCTGCGGTTATTCTCTCGGAATACTGGATGTTTATTGTATATCTTTGGTAGGTATTCATTTTACATTTAAAGACCCATATGGTATTAAAAAAAAAAATTGCGCAAAATTGAATAAAAAGGCATTTCATTTTTATTTATTTATTTTATATTAGTTTCTTTGTACATTCAAGTTTACTAGTATCTAATTATTTTTAATTTTGTAACTGTTAATTCATGGTGGAATTCCATTTTAATGATTAAATAAAAACAAATTTTAACTTTATTCCACTTTTTTATTTTTTGACTGGACCGGTTTCAGCCTATGACGGATATTTTTAGACTAGTACAGGTTGTTCTTATTCTATGGCTTATATACTATTTTTGGGATGTCAGGGGTAGTAAACCATGATTTTACTTTAACTATATTTATCAGTATTGCTGCATGATTTTACTAGTTACAAGTTACTTTTAGTTTACTATTTTATACATCTATCTGGTATGAATTTTTATTTAAGATGGGTTACAGTTGTTTTCTCTAAGTATGATTTAAAAAAAGTGGAATAAAGTTAAAAAAAAATTTTTATTCAATCAAGTATCTAATTATTTCATCTTCTTATTACTTTATAATATTTTAACTTATATACTACTTATTATTTTGCTTTACATGCATTTTAAAATATTTTTTACAGGCTATTTTGAATTTATTGATAGGCATAATTTTGATGGTTTCCGACAGAGCATTATAAGATTTCATCCCTTTATATAGTAAACTATTTTGTGTGTTTGCTTTATTTTTTTCTGGTAGTCTAATTTCTTTGCATGCCCTTGCATTATATTTGTGAATATCAACATTATAGATAATTTTTTAACGGAAGCAACTAGGAAAAATCTGTTTTTTTAATATCACGGAAACGGATGTTTTTTTTACAATAACTCCACACAGGAGGCCTTCAGGGAAATAATTTCCTTCAAGGCCTATGTCATCTTTGGGGATGCTGTGTGGAGGGTTTTTTTGAGGAAATGAAGGAGTGAACTCAGGTCTTGAAGAGACCCATGTTGAAGGAGAGAGGAAACACAGAGGCCGGCAAATCGTTCCATAGCCGAGTTGTTGAACATAAGAACGAGTCGTAAAAGCGACCCGTTCTCATGTATTGACCAGATCTGAATAGCCAGGTACTTTCCAACCTTCCTCTTCCTCATCTCCTTCCCCTCTCCACTACCTTCAGCCTCACAACATACCCCAATTGGGGATGCCATGGTCTCACTGGCTCCAGGCGGTTGGTTGCAGATGGGACGTGCGGTAATCACTATAAAAAATGTTTTAAAAACTTGTAATAATAATAATGCCACGTAAAATCTGTCTGTATGTAATCGGCTTACTTACAAAATGGGGCTACTTTTTTATAATTCTGACTCAAATCCGTATTGCGGAAACTGCTGTATTCACCTGCTTTCCTTTTAAAACAAGCTTTATCAAACTTTAATTTAAATCATGTAAAGCTCGGATAAAGAGGGAGATTTACCGGTAGCCTTCAAACAACAGCGCAAGTGTCTCAAAGCCCAAACAAAAATAATGTAACAATACGAACTTAAAGGTAAAAAGAATCCCTCTTAACATTTTTTCATTGCTTCAAGGCTGGAACTTTGACTATTTTGGAATTTTCAATCCAGAAATTAGCAAATCCTAAATGCCCTGAATAATGATATTAATCAGTGAGAATTGAGCATCTCTGATTCGGGGAATATAATCAAAGTGATAAAGGGGAATATTTTTTAGGTACATGGTCTTTAGACTTCACAAAACATAACCTAAGCCATTTAAAGTAAGATTCGATTCTCAATGATAGTATCTCACCAAGGCGATAGTAAAGTATCTACAACTCTGCAACAAGGTGTAAATATACTATTTTGTTTTATTTTTACAGTTTTCAATTATTTTTATTTTTTTTAAAGAAAGATAAACATTCCTAGGTTATTAATAACTAGAACAGAATTAGAATTTCTTCTACTACCATAATTTTAAACGAAAAATGATGTGTGACCGACGCCTTTATGTTTATTTTTAAATGAATACCGCACAAGAGTCTCAACTGCTCCCAACCGTCTAGAACCAGTGAGACTATAGCATCCCCAAATAGGGTATTTTGTGAGGCTGAAGGTAGTGGGGAGGGGAAGGAGATTGGGAAGAGGAAGGTTGGGCAGTACCTGGCTATTCAGATCTGGTCACCAAACACGGCTTAAGCCATTTCAAGCAACGTTTCGATTCTGAATGGTGGTCTTTCACCAGGGCGATACCGAGTATCTACCACTCTTAGTGGGAACCCGATGCTTTAGCCCACTTGACCTTCTATCTGTGAAATAACCTATAAAATTTAAACAGTGTTTGTACGTCAAAGTTGTGAAGGTCATTGTAAACCTGCGTCGTCTTGATCCTGAACCAAAAAGTTTATTATGTCTGCCTTATAAATGCGATGGATCTCATTTTTTTTCTTCCGATGCAATATTTATGTAGAATATGTTTCGGTGAATCTTTGTGTAAATTCTTTTTGTGAGACAAATATGAAATTCAGTTCACTTTGGCAGTTTCGATCTTACTAACTCTACCTTCATAATTTGTTCTAAGCTCTGTAAAGAGTTTTCAGCGAGTATTAGTTCTTCACCTTTCCTTCTCGAATGCATGCTTTCTACAACTGAGTATTGAGGACTTGTATACTTTAAAAAAATACCGTAAAGCAGAGAGTATGTGTGCTGAAGCAACAAAAATTGTGAAAGATGATATCTAGCGTAAAGAAATTTTCACAGATTTTTTTCCATCTGGAAATTAAGCATAACGAAAATTTAGACACTCAACAACAGCAAACTGTTGAATAATTCGATTTTAAAATGATCGTTGCTTCATAGGGGAATGACATTTTACCACCAATCAACTAACCATCACATCGTCGCATAGATATTCTTCTGTTATTCTGACTCTCTAGAATGGAACTCATGGAATTTTGTAGTTGTGGCACTCGAAAAAACTGATCCAAGGTGTCAATTTTCACGAAATTCATAAAAGTGCCAATATCTCGCGAACTGTTTTGATCTTAGAGTATACAAGAGGTAGCCCAAGCCAAAGCCAGTGAAGTCAGTTTTGTACTTGTTTTTGATGATTTTAACATGACTCGGCGCAAATGGGCGTGGCTAAAACTAAGGCTACGGTATTTAAACATCCATTCATATCACATATCGACATAATGTTTTTGTGTATTCATACTTTTCGCCAAACAAAATATAGTAAACCTAAAAAACCGTTTGGGTGTCAAGTTTAGTGGCAAAATAAAAAAATATGGGCGGAGTCTCGCCGTTAACCAGCGAAAATATTAAGATCCATATTGAAGCCGTCCAAGAAATTTGTTGTCTCTTTCTCTCATGGTAACCGAAAAGTGATTTATTACAATTTCGGATGGGTTAAAACAAATTAGCTATCCCTCCATACATTGACGTTTTGATATTGAATCAGGCTTTATCGGCCTCCCAATTAATAACGTTGACTTTAATGACAATCTGTATGTTTGCTAGTCAATGTCAAAGTGGCCCTAAAAGCCAGCCGCTTCTGCTAGCCATATCAATGATCCAGTCTCTAATAATTCAGTCTTTATCCGACACTCTTTCAATAAATTAAAGGTACTCTCCTATAACTTCCACTGAAGCACAGTTGTCGGTCCGCAACGAGTACGTTTCCGCTTAACCGCGTAACGTTTTTACGGCAAATGCCTTTCACTCCGAGAAATTCCTCCGAGGATTTAAGGTTTAATTCAGCTCCTGAGGCCTATTAGTTCGGGATTTGTTTTCCGTTCTAGATATACGTTGAACGTAGATGATTGATGTACGTGATTTTTTTACACCGTGTCTCGTCTGTTTGACCCAGTTTATTCAGATCGCCTATTTGACGGCGAGTCATCGGTAAAATGTATGTTTTTTTTCGTGCGGATTGCTTTACCTAACAGAATCCAAGCTAAAAGATTGCCCGCTGTGCCAAATTTTAGTATTTTTGAGTTACCTCAGAGCAATAATATACCAGGAAGGATAGCTTTGCGAAACAGTGTAGTCACGACACACCTTTTTACATCCATTCATAGTACATGTCGACATAATGTTTTGTTTATTTGTTTAACTACGTTTTCACAGTATTGTTATCAACAAAATATAGGATATAACCTCAACAATCGTTGAGTTATGTCGCATAATAAAACGTAATGGGCAGAGTCGTCGGAGACGCGGGAGACGGAAAACATGCTAATATATCTAAAGTGCTGGGATATTATGTGAAAACTTGCCTTGTCTCTTTCTTTCTCATGGTTAACGACGTAAAAACCCGAAAATGACATTAATCGTAAATTTGTATAGGTTGGGTAAAAATATTTAGCTCTCTCTCCTATATATATATTTTTACTCCAATGGAATTACTTTAGTATACAGTTGCTTTTCAGTTTTTAGAAACCCTTTGTCCACATATATATATTTGGTCAATATTTTTAAACAAAAAAAGTTTCGCCACTTTGCATAATTAAATAAACAAACTATTGCACAATTTTTCCGTATAAATTTAGGCGAATAAGCTGGCCCACATTAATACAGTGTCTCATAAATAGGTATAAGTCTCTCATCTAGAGTTGAGGCAAACACAGTACTCACACAAATGCATAGCATACATACAGGGCGTTTTTTTTAAAATACAATACAAATTAAACTATTAATAATTATTTCACACTTAAGAGATCGGAGCCAAAGCGCGTTGAAGCCAGTTAGTTATATAGAAGTTTTTTTTAACATGTACTCGTATGTAGTTTTATTTCTTGTTATTCAAATACTAAATGTTCTTAAAATACAGTTCTCAATAAAGGGCTGAATTCAAAGGGGTATTGAAAAAATTGCAAGGCATCCAGTAATTCGTTATATTCCCCGATTCGGGACGTTTTCGAGCACGAGCATGGATACTAATTAGTAATTACTGTTCTTTCAAAAGAGATTATAATATTATCATCAACATTACATGGTCGAACTGCACGAATAAGACACCCTGTGAGTGCACTATCAATATACTAGAAGAATCATCGTAAAAACCTGCTGTCCCTTTTCAACAAGACAAGTAAACAAGACAAAAGGCTTTTTCTTTATAACGTATCGTAAATACATCGCCACTGGAGCGTGTACCGATACAAAATACACCCAACGCTAAGCATGATTGTTTGTTTCAACTCTTGTTGCGTTACCTATTCTTCTGTCTCTTTCGTCGGCTCTTGACTTGGCTTCTCATTTCATCTGCTTATATATATTCCCTTGACCATCTGTCTCTGCCCAATAACATGTCCAAATAATCTTAGCGTGCCTTTCTTTATCTTGTTCTTTATGCTTATATATCTTGTTTTCGGATCTCCACATTTGTAAAACGGTCGTACATGGTTTTACCACATATAAATTTCAGGGATTTCAGTTATCTAGCGTTCAGTCTGCTTTGTCCTTTTTCTGCCATGATATATTAAACAGAAAGAATTGACAAAAAATGTGGAAGCTATAATTTGAAAAACTAGAGCAGACATAGAAAATATTATGTCATTTTTATAAATTGGCAATCCAAACTAACCCGGGGTGAGATCAACCTTTTTTGGCAACCAAATATAATATATATATAAATTCAAACATGTGTTGGCTAGTGTTATTAGTTTATTTTATATGTGACCTTATTATTTTAACTAATGCCTACGCACGTAAAAAGTTGCTCTGAATGGGTTAATAATTTATTTTTCCCATTGAAAGTTTTAATGGAGGAAAGTTTTCATATAGTATCCACTAGGAAGTGGTTTTGTCTCCCGAAAGTTTGACTTTATGCTAAACATAGTTATGACAAGGTAGGTACCTACTCATAGAAAGACTTTTAACCAAACCTTATCAGTTTTATTTTATAAGTTTTAAGCCTAACATAAGCGGTTTAGTGGCGAAATCTTTTTTTTAAATATATTTTTTATAGTTAATATCGCACACGAGTCCCAACTCCTCCCAACCAACCACTTGGAGCCAGTGGGACTATGGCATCCCCAATTGGGGTATGTTGTGAGGTTGAAGGTAGTGGGGAGGGGGAGGAGATAAGGAAGATGAGGGTTGAAAAGTACCTGGTTTTTCAGATCTGGTCAACCAAACACGGCTAAAGCCATTTCAGCAACGTTTCGATTTTGAATGGTGGTCTTTCACCAGGGGGATACTTAGAGTATTTACTACTCTAGAACGTGCTGCAATTATACCATATATTATTTTATATGAATTAAATGTGTTGTGACACATATTGATTAAATAAAATGTATTTGCGCACGCCGAGTTTGAACCCGCGACCTCTGGATTCGTAGCCGAGCGTCTTACTGGACCACGGAGGCAGCAGCTGTCTGACATGAGACATTATAAAATAACAAACAAAAAACTTGCCCAAAAATATTCACGAAAAGCATTCATTATGTCTACGTTTTGGGGTATTTGTGGTTGTGCATGATTTCGTCTACCGTATAGTAATACGTTCAGTACGTGGTTTACCCTTAAAGATACGAGGTATATATTCTTTTACATCCTTCCCTACAAAAGCACACCTACCCTTTGTCTTCCACCCTTCACGTAGTTGGATGGCCTCCATATTTCTTTCCCTTTTTACGGAAACTTTTTTCACAGCAAATTGTTCGTCTCGGGAAGTACGTACTATTGAAAAGGCTCTTATCGCAGGACACAACCTTTTTGCTTTTTATCCTAGAGTTTTCTAAAACAAAGGATTTAAGGTAGTGTATCGCCACCCTCGGGCCGCTCGAGAGGCTTTATACTTCTAAAAGGGGTAGTGGAACTCATTCCTACACGTTTAACCTTTTAAACCCTTTCCTCTAATGGCGAAAGACTTATAACTTTAGTACAGTCCCCAAGAACTATACATACTTAAATATGTATTTATTTATTTCAACGGTAAATTAGTACCCTTTACCATGTGTTAAATCCAAAGCTGCGACGAAACACAGAATGTATTTCCAGCTTCAAATCAATTCGGAAAACAGTGAACTGTAAACAATAAACTATAATAACTTGACGGCAATGTCTAATTATGGACGTGGAACAAATTATAGAATTGAGGAAGGAAAAATGGAAAAACCATTCACTCACCGATAAATTTTAAGTTATTGACTCTTCTTTCAAAATATTCACTAAGGAAACAATACACGAATACACCACACTAAATTTAGTCTTCTCATTCAAGTCAACATATTTATTTTATGCTTTTTAATATCAAACAGCAAACCGACCAACAAGCAAAACGAACGAACTACCGCGTTTTTATCCAACAAATACTATTCTGTTTAATATTCAATTGTTTCAAATGATTGCCGTTTTGAACAAAACGACGATACGGTAAAAATGGTTAGGAAGGTAGAGATATAAATATTATTATCCAACACCATGTATAAATAAATAAAATAATCACAAACAATACAAAAACAACAAAAAAAAAAACCAGTTAAAAATATTACATTTAACAATTTTTTATAAGTGAAGAATCAAAGATGTCTACCGACGCGGCATAGTTATTTCCCTGTAAAAGCAATCTAGGCAATGACGAGTACATAATATGGCAATTTAGGTCCGGTTAGTAACTGAATAGACAAACTCGTCGGATTCCCACCCGGGCGTTGCGGGTTCAATTCCTCTGCTAACTAGATCCTCCATCATTGCAGTATTGCCCTGATGAAAAACCACTACACGGAATCGATACGCTGCTTGAAATGGCTTTACACATGTTTGGTGCCCAGATCTGAATAGTCAGGTACTTGCTCACCTTTATCTACTCTCATCTTCTTCCACCCTTACTACCTTCAGCCTCACAGCATACCTCAATTGGAACTATTGTACTATTTTCATACAAAAAATTGCTTTAATGAATCACCGTAACATTGTGTTCACATATTTTAATATATTTTTCTCTTCTGAAAAAGGCACGGCATCCCAAAAACGGTATCGTAGCCGTGTTTGATGACTGGATCTGAATAGTCAGGTACTCTCCCACCTTCCTCTTCCTCGTATCCTTTTCCTCCCCACTACATTCAGCCTCACAACATACCCCAAACGGGGATGCCATAATTCACTCAGTTGAGAACAGTTGAATCATGTATTTATATAAAAATAGATTTCCACTAGGAATCATCAGTTTTAAAATAAGAAATAGTTCAATTCTATAAAAACTCAATCCCACTAACTAGGGCGCATTTATCTGTAGTCATGAAATACGCTGTTTTACTTTGTATTTTATTTTTTTAAAGTTACCTGTCAAGCACGTCGTTTAACTGCTGCATCACTTTCGACTTCTCAAGAACGGTCCACGGTGATTGACACAACCAGCTTTCTGAAAGAAAAATACAAATATTGTAATTTATATTTACGTTGTTTTGAGAGGAAGGGAAAGATATGGGTTGGGTAGGTAATGTGATTGATTGGTACGCGATGCTGGTACCAACGGATCTGGGTCACAGGAAAACAGAAATAATAACACTCACTGGCACAGTTTCAATTTTATAAACGGTTAATGTTACATAAAAATATTTTCGCTGGAAAAGCAAAACGGCTTAAGCGACACTTAGGTCGAAAATGAGTTAAATATGCAGTTTTGATCAGATGCTATTCCTTCTCTGTTACTATTTTTTCTATTTCGTGTTTTATTTGTATTTTTGTAATTGGACTTAGGTTCGTTAATTTATAAATAAATAAATTATCCTCAAATTAATTATCTTATTTGTACATTAGTAAAAACATGTTTAATAGCTTCACCTCTTTGTTCACAATAACAACAACGTCTCCGCTAAACGCTGATTCAAGGCTCATTTTTTAGCCTCTGTGGCCGAGTGGTTAAAACGCTCGACTACGAATCTAGAGGTCGGGAGTTTGAATCTTGGCGTCCGCAAATAATATATGTTTTTCTAGGGAATACCGCACAATAGTCCCGATAGCTCCCAACCGTCTGAAGCCGGTGGGAGCCAGTTGGAATACGTTTTGAGGCTGGAGGTTGTCGGGAGGGGAAGGATATGTGGAAGAGGAAGGTTGGGAGGTACCTGGTTATTCAGATCTGGTCACCAAACACGGCTAAGGCCGATGTAAGCCACGTTTCGATTCTGAATGGTGGTAATGGTCCACCACTCTTAATATGTGTTATTTAATATTGAATTAATATGAAATAATATAAAGTACATTTGCGGCACGTTCCAGAGTGGTAGATACTCTTAATATCGCCCTTCTGAAACACCACCATTTAGAATCGAAACATTTCTTGAAGTGGCTTTAGCCGTGTTTGGTGACTATATCTGAATAGCCAGATACTTCCCGTCCTTCGTCCTCCCCATGCTCCTCTTCTCTCCACTACCATCAGCCTCGCAACATACACTTATTGGGGATGTCAAAGTATCACTGGCTCCAAACGGTTGGGAGCAGTTCGGACTATTTTTGTATTAGTTATTATTATTATTAGCTCTCTCTCCATATATATTCTTGCTCTATATATCCTTACACCCTTAAAAACCACTGAAGAAATAGAAGTGGCTTGTTTAAATTAGTGTCTTTTTCAGTGTCAGGCAGTGCTTTTACAGAACAAATCCAATAGCAATAAGTGACATCTATTGGTGCTTCTCTCTATGATCAATCAATTTGTTGTTTTTCCTACTGCCTACCCTGATCAAAAACTTTTTAAAAGATTTATCGTAAATTCGTATTGGTTGGGTAAAAATATCTAGCTGTCTCCATAAATATTCTTTCTCAAAGCTTCAAACGATAAAATATTAAAAAAGGGGCAATGGTCTGTCGGTCAAGCAACTAGTTATTAGATTTTGGATTTTCATGAAATAACCTCTCAAAGTTTATCTTTTTGAACGAAAATATTGTATAAATATTCCTTTATTAAGATTGATAAGAATGTTGTTCAACTCCTACAGATAATGTAAAAAGGCGATTAAATTTACCGTTCAAAATGTTCGTTACAATAAATCTAGGCCAGGACTCAAATTTATCATTTCAACGAGTCCTTTTCCGGCAAACAACCTCCCCTCAGCGCTGGAGGATTTAATAACATTACGATATGGTACCTCTCTACGATATTGAGTTTCATAGCCTTCGTAGCATCGTCATATTACAGTGGATTGGCATCCGACGTACTAAAACGTATATTATACGTGTACGGTGCAGACGTATGGAGTAGATGGAATTGTGAAGGTTGCTAACATTCCCGGAAGTGTGTTTGTAGTGACAGTGGCGTGCAGTGCCATTTGATTTAGATTTTTTTTTACGATAGCTTATTGTTGGTACATTTTAAACGGTGAATAGTGGAATACTGCTTCTTTATTTATTCATAGAAACACATCATTGAGGCGAATAATTTATTTGAGAACTCTAGTACAGGAGAAAAAACCTAGAATCCTAAAAATAATACTACAAGCAGGACACATCTTAGCTTGTATATTTTTACTTGTATACATTTTTAATATTTTTTCACGAGCCTAGAATAAGAGACCAAGTCTGAAAATGCATGAAATGCCGAATGTATAAACTAACGAAGTGTTTTTCATTGTGTTTTACTGGGTGGTGTGGAAAATAATTTTTTTTTCAAATAGGTGTATCGTAACCCACGCAATGAGCGTGTGAGCAGTGGCTATTTTCTAGGATATCTTATAATCTGTGTTGCCTTCAAAACTTTTTAAAGAAATCCCTAATATTATTTTGCAAAACGTGACCAAACAGCATGTCAAAAAAAAAAAATTCCTCGTCTTAGTTTCGTCAGAAATGGCAAATGACAACATTTTTCTCTGAGTATGCACAAGTTTTAAACGTTTATGGATTGCGCGAAACCGGTTTCTTTGTATACTTGGTAACTACCTACGTAACTCGAACCTCTTTGATGTTTAGATTTAATTGACTAGTATCAAAGGAGTGATATATTTTGCAGAAAGTTTGTTTTTACGTATTCCTTGTCTTCGGTTCTGAAGTTCTACAATTTAATATGATTCCCTTTTGAGTGCAACAATTTATCCCCTGCTCGGATTTCCCAGAATGAAACATAAAAAAATATGCACTCAATATGTTGGAGCATCGATTCTTTTTAATTTATTTTGATTGGTTAGTAGCTGAGCAGACAAACGCGTCGGATTCCCACCCGGGCGTCGTGGGATCAATTCCTCTGCTAGCCAAGTCCTCCATCACTGCACAGGAAACATTTTCCGCTTCTTATGATAGAAGTAGGAGTTTTTAATATATATTTTCGGAAATGTTTGTCTTTCTTTAAAAAAAAAAACTATTTGATAATCACGCCATGTTACTGTAAGGGTAACAGAGATGATGGAACGCTACACTATTGTCTCGTCCCTAGCGTCGTTTTGTGTTAAAGATTAAGTCAAATAAAATGTATCAAATGTACACATCATTGTTTCATATTGTATGGGATCAAGAATGCAACTCTGCCTTTTCTTAGAAAGTAGAAAAATACTTAAATTTCTCTACTCTCACCTCAAGAACGCTACAAAATTAGCCAATGAGCCCAAATGAGCGCAGAAACGGAAGCCTATCCCAATTAAAGTTAATGTTATAACTTTTGACTGATAGCAACAAAGAACATGTTCTATTAAACTGTGGAAAAATACGATAACCCTCTATTTACAGGTAGGTGAAGTCAAATGTAAAAACATTAAATTTCACTAAGCGGTCGTTGAAATTGAATAGTACAATAATACAAGTAATACTACAAATGATTTATCTGTATATTCTACATGGGTAGTTAGGAAAATGTCTAAATATTCCAGCGAATAAAATTCTTTTACTGTAATTTTTTGAACTTTATGTAAAATGCATGTTGGAATTTTATGTAAACCGTTAGAAAATGCCTCCGCTGGTTTAAAAACTGCGCCTTTTACAGACATGTTGTTATATTTTTGATAGAATTTAAAAGATCACATTTTAAAATTTTATTCATTAAAATCCTTAGGCGGTTTTCTAACTACCCAGGTAGAATTTAAAGATAAATCATTTGTATTAGAATACTACAAAATGACGTTTAGAGCCATTTTTTGAGTGGTGAGGATTTAACACAGATTTTACGTGTTTATCGGCCCAATGTCAGGCGGTGACTGAACCAAAACGACGTAACTCAGAAGGACGACAAAAATAATGCTGTCGTACTGCGTATATAAGCAAAACCACATACTTACTCTTATTTATGTAAGATTCTCCTGTAGAATGATGTTATAAGCCATTCTATCGTATATAACTACTTCGTTAAAACATTTATGACCTGGCTTTCAGGTGGTTTTGGCAGAAGGGGCATGGGCTCGAGTTTTCTGTAGGAGGCCCGGAAGGGTATTCTCGGTGAGGTGTACATTTTAATTAATTCTGATGAAAATATTACTATAATCTTAATTGTTTTGAGGAATCTCTCGGGAAATAACTAATTCATCGTATATAAAAATGGAAACCTGATAAATACAAGAAGACCATGTCCACTTTTATGTAAAAGTGAGTTAGGTACGCCAAAAGGTGTATAAATTAATGATTTTTTTAGAAAAAATTAGGTCATGTACTAAATAAATAAAAATAAATTATATTTGTAAAAAAAACAGTAAGGCCTACTCTATTCTTTAGATTACTTCAAAATACAAGTAAACCAAAAGCCGAAAATGTTTAATTTTGTTTTTTGGTCTACTTGTATTGTATGACTTTTGACGTTAGTAACTGTCGCTTTCAAAACATGTCTTTGTCATCTGAAATGAGTTTTTACCTGATTTTGGATGAAAGAACGGCTAATTTCAGATAACTTAATATCGGTTTTTATGTAGATAACAATGTATCACTAACTAGGCCCAAAATTAGAGTTTTTTTATGTTTTCACTTTTTAATAAAGTTTTCTGGATCCTGGAACTTAGGAGGATATATTTATATTTTTTTATTATTTTATTTAAGTACGTATAACAGGCACGATGCCGAAAACATATATACATGAGTGGTTATTTGATTGGGATATTTAACAACATTAAGTAATTAAGTAAAAATTTATGAAAAATGGAAAAGTAAATAAATAAAAAAACAAAATCAAAAGAATAATATTATACAAGGTGGAACATAAATGAATGGATTATTGGCACCTGTACTGAAGAGATGCCTATTAGCCACTTGGTACTTGGTACTTGGCATCATTACAATATCAGCTTGATATGATTGACCGATATATTTTTTTTAAATTGATTTATTTCGTAAATAAAAATGTCTACTGCATTGTTTGTGCATTATGTTTTAATTAAAATTTATTAAATATTAGGAAATATTATAATTGATTCTAAACACTTGCAGCGAATTTGTGACTTGGTCTAGTTGTATTCTCACTACTCAACGACGTTTTTAGGGGAACCAAATTGTCTTTAAAATTGTAAGTGTTTTTGAGAATCGTAGTAATCCATTAGTTAATATGTGACAAAAATAAATCAGAAAAATCTTACAAAAAAAGATAAATCATATATTGATGACAGCAAAAAATACTTTGAAGTGGAATTTCTCAGAAGTTTTTGTGACATGGTCTACATGTATTTCAGGCCTCAAAATAAAATATGGCCCAATTTTTGTAAATATTTTACGGTAAGATTGTAAATGGTAAGGGTCAGTTTTTATTAACATAACATGTGTGTTACTTACATCCCGAGTGAATCCTCGGAAAACATTAAATATTATTTTTACAGATTCTTCAGAATTAATTCAAATGTTATCTCGGGCAAACCGCTCGTTTTTGGTGTGTTGTTTTGCCTCAAAACATAATTGTATTTTCACTCTGGCTTCCAATTACAAACCCATTTCCGAATCTGTTTTTATGGTGATCGCAACCTTATCAGTTGGTGCAAAACACACATGTGAACATAATGGAGAGAAAAGGGTTCAAAAACAAGTATTATTATCTAATAGGGTGCGGCCGCACCCTCGTACTAATTAAGAGAAAAAGGACTATCTAATTTTATGATCCTCGGTGTTTTTACCAGTATTTAATATGTTTCAAAGGTATTTTATTTTAGGTTGGTATACTAAGAATAATGGGCTTTTCTTCATTTAAGGTATTATTCACTTAATACATTTAAATTTAAATTAATGAAATTAGTTGAGTGAAATGGAATTAACTATACAGTATTTCCTTTGTGAGTGCGAGTGCTGTGTTTTCAAAGTTTTTAACTAATGTTAATTGAAATTATAAAAAATAAATCTTAACAAGTCCTTGTTCTATATTTGAAATGGGTGAATTAAAACATATCATTTTGTTTCTTGGCAAGTCAAGTTAACATTCCATGATTTCCCACTAAAGAAATCTAGTATAAAATAAAAACGTAAGCTCTTGTAGAAAAACTATTTGTCTGATGTCTAAGCCTAAAAAATCACGAACGGTGAACTATAACGTAAAAATTATCCCTTTTTTGTTGTTTGAGTTTTTAGTTTGATACGGCCTTCGTGGTCGAGTGGAGGACGCTCGACTACGAATGCAGAAGTTGGTAGATACTCTAGGTATCGCCCTGGTGAAAGACCACTCTTTCAAATCGAAACGTTGGTTGAAATGGCTTTAGCCATTTGGTGACCAGATCTGAATACCCAGGAACATTTCAACTTTTCTCTTCCCCATCTACCTACCTCCCTAACACCTTCGACCTCACAACATTCCCAATCGGGGATGCAATAGTTTCACTGGCTCCAGACGGTTAAGAACAGTTGTTACTCTTGTGTTGTATTCGTTGTATAGTTATAAATTCCCCTATTCAGTTAAAATGCCCAGTTGGCTGTGCCATACATGGTTATAAGAATATTGAAATCTCGGGCAAAGCCGGGTGAAAACTTCTATCTATAGTATATATCGACTGGTTTAGACCAAAGGCGTTATTCCATTTTTTTTTCAAGCAAGCTTAGGTGGTTTGAACCACTCTCTCATTTTACACGGTGGCAAATCGATTTTCGGCCCGTTTCAGCATTTGATAAAATTGTGAACAGGCGTCAAGCATAACAGCATGACTGTAACGTTACAGTTCTACATTTTCTTGTGTTAAAAATGTGGAATAACGCCTTCTGACATAAACTCAGTCGATATCGTATTTTTGTATTTATTTATTTTTATAGTGAATACCGCACAAGAGTCCCAACTGTCTAGAGCCAGTGATACTATGGCACCCCCAATTGGGGTATGTTGTGAGGCTGAAGGTAGTGGGAGGGAAAGAGACAATGAAGAGGAAGAATGGGAAGTACCTGGCTATTCAGATCTGATCACCAAACACGGCTTGATCTATTTCAAGCAACGTTTCGATTCTGAATGGTGGACTTTCACCATGGCGATACTAAGAGCATCTACCACTTTTGAACGTGCCTCAAATATACCATATATTATTTTATGTTAACTAAATGTGAAATAACACTTTTCAATTCTTAACGCACATCGGGATTTGAATCCGCAATCTTTGGATTCGTAGTAAAGCGTCTAGCCACTCGACCACGGAGACCGTCACATACCGATATTAGCTCCATTTTATACAAAACGTCTTTCTCACGTCACATGTATGAGTAAGAGAAGCTACAACGGATCTATCAGCGGCAGGACTTATATCTACCCCAACATCGTAATGTTTTTTTTTCTTCTTATATCTGATCACCAAACACAGTTAAAGCCACTTTTAAGCAACGCTTCGATTCTGAATGGTGGTCTTTCACCAGGGCGATACTTATCTAGTATCTACTACTCTGGAAGGTGTCGCAAATATACTTTATATTATGTGTTATGAAAAATATTAATTAAATAAAAGTCATTTTGGTTCGGCCGGGTTCGAACCCGCGACCTTTGCGTCTTACCACTCGACCACGGAGCCAGTCTTACAAAGCGTGTGTGGTTTTTGATCGTGGGAATCTTAAATTGCATTTTTTCCGCCGTCAGCCAAAAGTCTTTATGACAATACAACGAAAACCTCATTAATTTCAGAAAATTTATATCTGAAAAAAAAATTCTAGCTAAATAACCTACTGGGCTATCTGTTTCAGCCGTACTCTTATCGTTCGTGTCACAGGCCAATGATTTACTACTGCCTGCCCGAAACCCGAAAAAACAACCCGAACAAAATAACGTATAATGTTCTATCAAGGAGAGGAAAAACTGTAGGCGATAAGAACCGCCCTGTCAGCTATTTTGTTGTACAAATTTATTTGCTAGGAGCTGAGAAAACCCTTTTTCTTATTTTGCTATTATGAGATTGGTATGCAGGTCCGATTAAAAAATCTATTATATTGGTATTTGACATTCTGTTTTATTCTTGGAGTGAGAATACACATGGAGAGGTACCTTTTCGAAAAAGTGTAGTCAGTTGTTGACTTCATACTGACTCGATAGAAAGAGACAAATGTATGTTAAAGGAAGTTGGATAGCCTATTAGTTACCGCCCACATGAAATTCGGACATTTTTTAATAAACCTATTTGAACAAATTAAAGAAAACAACATCAAACACCATTAAAATGATGTTTAAAGTAAAAATATCACACAAACAGCAATAAAACAAGATTTGCCTTAATAATGATGGAAGCTTTTTGTTGATTTTATATCTTTATTTTATTAAAAATGAGAAAATTATAAAGTTCGGTTAAAAATATTTAAAACTTTTGAAGAAATACCTATGAAAAGTGATGTTTTATAATCTTTCTTTGGTCTTATTTGAACATTCACGCATAGCGCATATCACCATCATGTTTGATTTATTTTTGTAACCACTGCAAGTTTTTTAATTAACACAAATATAGGAAATAACCTTGAAATTCGTTGACGTAAGTTATACGACTCGATGACGCGGACGGAGAACATCTTTACATACTTAGAAGTACTGCGATATAATGTAACGAATTTTTTTTGTTCCTTCTCTCTCATGGTATATGACGTAAAAACCCAGAGAAAGTGATTTATGGCAAATTTTTATTGGTTGCGTAAAAATATTTATATCTCCAAAGTTTTATTAGTTCATTACAAATCCCAACTAACTATAATAAAAATAATAATAATTTGGAAAATAGAATTAACTATAAAGCATTAATGCTTCTTTAAAAAAAATATATATTTATATATAAATTATTAATAATCAACAACACAAATATGAAACAGAAAAAGTCAGGAAATAAGAAGACAATGGTCACAACCGAGACTTGAAAAACTAATATCAATAACCTTCAGTGAAAAGTATGAGATCGATTAAAAATGTCGGCTCTAATAAAGTCCCAATGACTGATTTGGTTGAAGCGTTACTCCCGGATAGAGTAGAGGATCCGAGTTCGAGTGTCGGTTGTGACCATATTGTCTTTTTTTTCTGTTTCATATTTGTGATGTTAATGATTGATATTATTTAATTATTTTACAATAACAATAGTTACCATTACCAAATTTACCATAAAACTATTTAAATACCCAAAGCTACAGCTAAAATGACCTTATTGATTTTAACATATTAGTTATTTCTATTTGTCGATCATTGCATGAAAATCATTACGCCGTTTCCCCGCAGAGAGGACGGACCGCCATACAACTTTGTCTTGGCACACACTCCTTGCTTCATTCACATTCATACATCGTCTCATAGATACTCTTCTGTTATTCCGGCTCTTCACGTGGCCCGATTCAAGTATTTGATTTACTTGATCGTGCCATACCATTCTCGGGTGACCCTGACGTCTTCTTCCATTCCCTTTCGCGTAATATATTCTTTTCACCCCCCTTGCTTCGTTCGTCCTCTCTCTACATGTCCAAACCATCTAAACGTCTCTTTCTTAATCCTATTCATTACGCTGGCATCCTTGAATTATTTCCGGATATCCACATTTTTAACATCGTCACACGTGGTTTTGTTAATTAGTTCATAACAAATTCCAAACCGGTTTCGGAATATGTCAGGGTAGATTAAAATGTTTATGGTTTATATCTTTTTGAGTATTACCTGTGAATAATTTGCTTTTGTAAGCACTTACGACAGTAAGAGTGTGAACTTTTTAAATTTGGAACTGATGTTAAATGAAAATATCAAATTTAAAAATAACCTTTTCAAATCCCTAACTACCTACTACAGAACCTACCTTTAATTTATTTTAGCTGACATTATTCTATATTTAAAATGGGTGGATTGAAACAACTCATATTTTTTCCTTGGCAAGCCAAGTTACGTTCTGTGATTTTACACGGGTAAAGTCTTCCAAACGGCAAACATATATGTGAGAGATATTTCAAAACATGTTTTAGTATTTTGAGCAAAATATAATGTTTAAAAAAAAGCCCGTGTCAGGTTTTTTTACGAACTTTCGTTAGGTCGACCCGTGTACAATATCAATTTGCTTTTTCTTGTATTATATTTTCAAAGGTGGGTGGATGGGAACCTTTTTTATAGCGTAGTCAATGAAGTTTTTTGTTGGTGTCAGATGTTGTGTTCGAATTTTATTTTTGGGCGTGCCTCCGTTTGTCGGATGTAGGATTTTTATTGGAGAAATAAATTCATAAAACTTCGGCACTTTTAATTTATTTTTTATTTTTATAGTGAATAACGTACAAAAATCCCGACTACTCCCAACCGTCTGGAGCCAGTGGGACTATGGCATCCCCAATTGGGGTATTTTGTGAGGCTGAAGGTAGTGGGGAGGAGAAGTAGATGAGGAAGGTTAGGAAGTACCGGGCTATTCAGATCTAATAAACAAACACGGCTAAAGCCATTTCAAGTGACGTTTCGATTCTTAATAGTGCTCTTCCACCAGGGCGATACTGAGAGTATATATCGCTCTGAAACGTGCCGCAAATATGCTATATGTATAATTTTATGGTAATTTAATGTGAAAATATTATTATTAAAGATCATGAAATTTAAATAAAAGAAACATATTTTTATGTACAATATTAATGTTTGAATATAATAAAAGTTCTAATTCTAACTAATGCCGTCTGCTCAGAGCCAGTGGAACTATGGCAGCTCCAACTAGGGTTAATTGTAAGGCTGAAGGGAGTGGAGAGGGAAAGGAGATGATGAAGAGGAAGAGGAAGAGAAGAGGAAAGAGGAAGAGGAAGAGGAAGAGGAAGAGGAAGAGGAAGAGGAAGAGGAAGAGGAAGAGGAAGAGGAAGAGGAAGAGGAAGAGGAAGAGGAAGAGGAAGAGGAAGAGGAAGAGGAAGAGGAAGAGGAAGAGGAAGAGGAAGAGGAAGAGGAAGAGGAAGAGGAAGAGGAAGGAAGAGGAAGAGGAAGAGGAAGAGGAAGAGGAAGGAGGAAGAGGAAGAGGAAGAGGAAGAGGAAGAGGAAGAGGAAGTTTGGGAAGTACATGGCTATTCATATCTGGTCACCAAGACGACTAAAGCCATTTCAAACAATGTTTCGATTCTGAATGGTGGTCTTTTACCTAAGTCTATTTACCACTCTGGAATCTAGCATGCTTAAAATTTCGAGTTTTAGTTAAGTGATTTTTTATTTATTTTTTTCTTTCCACTATCGTTGGAGCAGTATCAATTATTGCCGTTTGAAATCTATATACATGAAAACATTGTTTAATAATAACCTTAGTAAACATTATCTTACAAACTAGAGTGGTTTATTCCCGACTTTTCCTTTCTCTCGAACAGTAAACATTTCACTTTTTAAATGCCATTTTGCCCGAATCAAGTCAACGTCAGAGACGTAAACATTTTTGTACCCGAATTAAGTCTACGTCAGACATATTTTTATAAATTGGAAAACAAACCTAGAAGCTTAGTTAGTGTACTGACCACCTGGATCACTTACTCAATTTGAACACGAGTGAACATGATTTTATTTTATTTCCCTGGAGCATACAGCAGGTATTTATTCAATGCCAAATTTCCTGTAGAGCACATGTGTGTGTTGAACCAACTGAAGCAACCATCCGCAATACATAACGTGCACTGTTCATGACATGCCCTAATCGCTTGGCATTCGCGTGTTCTGTCCTCTTGGTGATGTTTGCCTTCAAACGGGGTGTACCCCCCACAGACAACAATGGGGTGGGTGATGACCCCCTCCCCCTCAGCATTCAGGGTGTCTCTCGCAATCCTGTGCCGAAAACAAGCAGTTTTATTTCATACTTTACGTTGTTTTTTGTTTGTTTTGATAGAATTTTTTTTCGTGATATTTTATTTTATTTTAATCAAATACGTTGACTGCCTCCATAGTCAGAGTGGTAAGACGCTCGACTACGAATACAAAAGGTCGCCACTTCAAACCCGGCGTGCGCCAATAACTTGTATTTAATCAATGTGTCATAACACATTTAATTCATATCAAAATAATAAAAAAGTATATTTGCGGTACGTTCCAGAGTGGTAATACTCCAAGTATCACCCCGGCGAAAGACCACCATTCAGAATCGAAACGTTGCTTGAAATGGCTTTAGCCGTGTTTGGTGACTGAATCAAGAATGAAGATCTGAATAGCCAAGTACTTCCTAACCTTCCTCTTCCTCATCTCCTTGCCCTCCCCACTACCTCCAGTCTCACAACATACCCCAATTGGGGATGCCATAGTCTCACTGGCTTCTAGACTATTGGCACCAATCGGGACTCCTGTGCGAAATTCGCCATAAAAAAATCGAATAAGTATTTAGATCGATAGATACGAGCTTAAATATGAATTTATAAATAAAAACCTTTGTAACTTATTTCCACTTATCATCATTAATAATTATTATTTGGATAATTTGTATAGCGCCGTTTTTGTGAAAAATCACCTCAAGGGCGCTGTACCGAAACACCAGTTTTCATAATTGAAACCTTGATTGAAATGGTTTTAGCTGTGGTTGATGACCAGATCTGCATAGTCAGGGACCTCCCAACCTTTTCGTCTTCTCTATCTTCTTTTCCCAGCTACTCTTTTCAGCCTCACAATATACTTTATTTTGGGGATGCCATAATCTCACTGGTTCTGGGCAACTGAGACTCTTGCTCGACATATATATATATATTTTTTTTAAATATTAGACACATATTTAATAAAAAAAACAAGTAAAATAAGTTTACTGTGCATTTGTGAAATCTTCTTTAGAATATGGCATTATTAGTTGGGGTAGTGCCACCAACAATTGCCTGGAGCCTTTAATAAACATCCAAAAAATATTTCTGAAAGTTATACTTAAAGTTCCTTAAAGGACGAGCACTGAATTTGTTTTTAAGGAGCTAGACGTCCTAAACTTGAAACAACCATACTTAAAAAAATCCTATTGCACCAATTTAATAATGTCCACATGTTTGAAGAAAAGAACATTTCTAGAACCTTAAGGCAGTCACACATAACGTTCTATATCCCAGCCTATAAAACCGCTTACAGACCAGAAAACGCCACTAAGCAATTCAATTCTCTGCCCAGCACCATCAGAAACATACAAACCAAAAGCTTATTTAAAAGCAATATCATTACTCACCTTAAAAACCAAGTTTTATTTAGTTCTTATTATGTAGATTTTATATCTTTAAATTTGTCATTTACTTATATTATTTTTATTTTTATTATGTACGTATGTACTATATCTTCGAAATTAACATGTTACTATGTAGCTAAAAAAACACTTTTGCAAATTGCCATCCAAATACAGGCTTATGCCTAGTGGGATGGGCAATATACGAACCAACAAAAAAAAGTGTGTTCAAGTAAAATAATAAATAAATAAATAAAATACTCACATAAAAAGAAGAGCCACTAAAATCTTTCAATTTTACCTTCAACTTCAATTCCACAATATGAATTTATGATTAAAAATCTTTATAACGTATTTTCACTAGTTTATTTTTACCGGACCGGTTTCACCTTATGACGGGCATCTTCAGACTGGTTAGACCAGTCAAAAGATGTGTGAGGAACGCCATTGTTTAAAAAATATATCTGTAGGTATACAGAGCAAATATCGTTAATTCCTGAGACAGATGCTATAAATACTATAGCGTTACTTAAAATAAAACCATAATGAAGATTAAAAAATTTTATTACTAAGGTTGTCTTGTTTCAAATTTTGTGATATTTTATGACATCGTCACAATTCTGCACACAGCACCCCCAAGATGACAAAGGCCCTGAGGGAAATTATTTCCCTCAAGGCCTCCTCTTGTGTGGAGTTATTGTAAAAAATAAAGAAAAAAAAGATGAATTGTGACGGTGTCAAATATGAGGAGATTTTGAAAAACTTAGTATTTTTGAGTACATTATCCAATCTCTCTTCTTTATGGGTGCGCCCTTCTGTTGGCCTCCATCATTCCTTCCTTACAAGGGGTGTATGGTGTACCACCCACCGGAGCTGCACCACCCGGTGTAGATAATGCAATACGGACAGTGTGGTGTGGTACCACCCCTTATAAGATGTCAGATGCCCCTACAAAGCGACGGTCGCACATTGTATGCCGAACGTGGGACATAGTGTAATCGACTGCAAATTAAGGGACATTCAATGGGAGACCTTCTACGAACCACACGGTGTTTATCAGCAAAGATAACCAGAGAGGATAGACCTCGCCAAAACTTGTCACACTACTTTGGCACAGCGGCGGTTCGCGGCTTATCTTATTGGGAGTCTAATTGAAGATTAAAAAAGCAAAAAAAAATCCTTTTAGTTGGAATTTTTTAACCTAGAACGTCGCTGAAACCAGAAAACATTGCCACAAGCAGGGGCGGCTCGTGAATTTTTAGTTTGCTAGAGTGCTGAAATTGAAAAATACGACGTTATTTATGTTGTAGTAGCGGAAAGTGATTAAAAAACTTGAAACTCTTCCTACAAAAAAATAATCGTGTTCGGCTACAAAAAAATCAATCATGACGTTTTTTTTCAATCTAAGCACTCTAAAATACTAAAAAGTCACGAGCTGCCACTGGTCAGTGTAATACAAGTTTTTTCCAGCTTTAAATATTTTTTTCCCCCAGATCTAAAATAAAAATTTCTAAACATTACATCAGCGATTAGCGATTGGCAAAAATATACCAAATGGTGATCCATTTTTATATCATTACATTATATTATTATATCCAACTTATTCAGCTAGCGTTTGGATGGATCGAGTTTGAATCCAACAGCGAGATCCGCACCCTTTTTAGCACGTGGAAAGTAAGATATTGGCCCCATCAATCTTAACGCTGTCAGGATGTCCCTCTTGATGGCGTCTTTCAGAAATGAGACCTAATTTCCTCCATTAATATTTCAATTTAAAAAAAAATATATATACAATTAAATTGAAACATTAATGGAGGAAATATATATATATTATTTTTTCTTATGAATTTATGTTTATTTTATTTATTTTAATTTTATTATTATTATTGTGTGCATTACAACTTGTATTTTATTATTATTGTGACTATTTATTATTATAAATTATGTAAGGTATTGCATTGCACTACTCCTGCATAGCTTCTGGAATAAAATTTTATTATTTTTATTAAAACGTTTTAGACCAAATAATATAATGTAGAAAGGAAAAAAAAGTTAGTCACAATTTACTCATGAAACTGTTCTTTTTATGTAGGTGCAAGCCAATGCTAATAAATTCTAGAAATACGGCAACAACCATATTAAAATTAGGAGTAATTGACTTTAATTTAATCCCAGATAAAAATCTTTTGATTATCTGGGCCTCGCAAAATACTCTTCCGTACAAATTCGGTGTTATTAAATCTCATAGATGCTGCGTACCTTTTATCTAGTATGTGGCCGAGGTTCGCATTTCTACCGCTCTAGCGCCACTAGTATGCTTAGATTTGTTTTGTATGAAATATTTTTTAGGTCGGAGAGTTCATAGGTGCGGAGAATTCTTCTGAGCACGACTTGTAATTTAAGTTTGTGTTTTTTATTTATCGTTTTTTATGGGAGTTCACTGCTAACTGCTCTTTAGAGAAAATCGCCTGTCATGCTTGGCACATACCCCTTGCAAGTTTACTTTTTTTACATAGTATAATAAAACTCTTCTGTTAAACCGAATATTTTTTAAATTCCTTTATTTTTATTTGCTCGATCGTGTCTTTCGGGGGCATCACCAACTTCTTCCTCCACCACTCACTTGGAAATAAAATAATATATTTTTGTGGAATTCGTCGCTCTAATAAAGCCATTACCAACCTAAACATAGCATACATTAATATACAGATGCGAAAGTGAATGGAAGAAGGAGTCGGGTACGCTTGAGAAAGACATGGCACGATCAGGTAAATCAAATACTTGAATCGGGCAACGTAAAGAGTTCGAATAACAAAAAAGTATGTATGAGACGATGTATGAATGTGAACGAAGCGAGGAGTGTGTGCCAAGACAGAGTTGTATGGCGGTCTGTCCTCTCTGCCTACCCCTGCGGTGAAACGGCGTGATGGTTAGCTAATTTTTTTCCGTTAAATTAAGTTGTCAAATCTCGTCAAAACAGTATGCAAAAAAATATTCATGAAATCAGTCTAAAAAATACCCTTGTCAATGTTTGAAATTTCCACTAATTAATATTGCTATTTTCAATATAATTTAACAATAATCATATTTGAATAATTTATACAGCGCAATTTTTGAGAATTTTGAGTATCAAAATTTAGTTTAGCTACGATCGAAGGCACATCCATTTTGTCGAACCGTTTTTGGACCAGAGGTTCTAAGCACGAAACATCGATATAAATTTTATCGACAATGTCGGTAATTTGGAGTCGTTCCCAAGCCCGACTGCAGATCGCCGAAGAACAAACGACGACTCGTTTCGATTAAACATGCTTAATTTAGTCGATGTGAACTGTCGTTTGTACGTTGGCAATCTGCAGTCCGGTTCGGGAACGATTCTATCTACCGACATAGTTGATAAAATCTTTATCGATGTTTTGTGCTAGCGTCCAAGAAAGATCTCTTTATCAATTCTCACATCAAAACTCAATTTTATTTAAAAGGAACAAATATTCAAAGATTATAAATTGGGCGTAGTTATGCAAAAGCGTCCAACCCACAATTTGCAAAAATCGAGTCTTAAATATTTTTCTAAATGTAAATACAAGATTTATATGTGCAGAAAACCTAAAAGTTTCAAATGCAAAAGATTTTTGAAAATTTACTTTTTTAAATTTTGATATTTGACTTACATTGAAGTTTAAAAACATTATAAAATGTAAGATAACATAATAAATATATTTAATAAAAAAAACATTGAAAGATTATAAATAGCCTTTTTTATAATAATGCTAATAAAGAAGAAAAAAACACAAATATTCATGATTTAATAAAACAAATTTACAACTTTATTCCACTTTCATTTTATGACTGGACCGGTTTCAGCCTATGACGGCCATCTTCAGACTAATGGCCGTCATAGGCCGAAACCGGTCCAGTCATAAAATAAAAGTGGAATAAAGTTATAAATTTGTTTTATAAAATCATTAAAATGGAATTCCACCACGAATTAACAGTTTCAAAATTAGAAATAACAAAAATTCACTTTACACATGCGAATTACAAATATTGATGTTTTTTAACGTCATATTTTCAAATTCCTTTTTCTCAGTTTCACCTTTTTGGGTTTAGAGGTTTTCTGCAAAACTACGTCCAATTAAGCTTTTGAAATCGTATTTTCATTTGGGCCTAAGTAAAAAAGCTGTTTTTATTTCCCTTTTATTAACCGATCCTCTTTACGTGTTTTACTAACGACACTAACGAGCAAATGAGGTTAACCTCGTGGGAGGGGGGTTTCTCGTGTTCTGATGGCCCTACACATGTTACGAGAAACCAAAATAGTTAAACGACTTCCATCGAAGGTCGCCATCGCATATCATTCTTATAGCTTATAGCCTTCGTGCCGTTAATACGTTTCCACTGTGTGCTTACTTTAATACGCTATGCTATTTGATGTAACACGAACGCTTAACTGGAATTTATTATTTATGTCTCTCTTGAATCTTAGATGGCAGGTACTACAAGTATTGATGGAGTTCTGCAGGAATAATTATTTTAATTTAAATTCCCCCCCCCCCTCCCTTAAGGGTCAGCACCCAATAATATACACATTTGGATTTCTAGTACAGTCAAAAGTACAAATTGTTTATTTGTTAATTTTATAAGGGTAGTTACAAAGTTTTTTCAATAAAATTCCCCCCCCCCTTAAGGGTCAGCACCCAATAATACACACTTTTTGGCTTTCTAGTACAATCAAACTACAAATTATTTATCTGTTAATTTTATACGGGTAGTTAATAGTGTCTAACGTTTCCAGTGAATACAATTCTGAAATAGAAATCTTTTAATTTTTTTATGAAATGCATGCTGGAACTTTAGGTAAAACGTTTGAAAATGCCTTTTCTGGTTTTCAAACTGAACCTTTTATTGGCATTTTAGTATGTTTTTCATAGAATTTAAAAGATTACAGTTTAAAAAAATGTATTCCCTAGAAACCTCGGACATTTTTCTAAATACCCATACAAAGTTTGTAGATAAATAATTAGATATTGCTTTGTATCAGAATGCTACTAAATTACGTTTAGCGTCATGTTTGAGTGCTGAAACTTAAGCCTCAGCATTCAAAATCGGTACTAAACGTCACTTTGTAGCTTTTTAATACAAACTATACCTTGGAAAATGTCTAAAGTTTCCAGTGAATAATTTTTTTAACTGTAATCTTTTAAATTGTATGAAAAATATACTACAATTTCTGTAAAAGGTGCAGTTTAAAAAAAAACCAGCGAAGGCATTTTTGAACTTTTTAGCGAAAATTCAAGTATACATTTCATAAAGAATTTATGGAATGTGATTTTTTTTATTTATTATTGTGTATAAATGCCTTACAAATTTTATTTTATTTAATGTATTATTATCAATTATGGAATTTATTGCATTGCACTACTCCTGCATACCTTCTGGAATAAAGCTTTTATAATAACCTAACTACCCGTATAGAATTATCAGATAAATCTTTTGCAGTACTTTGTAGTAGAAAGCCAAACAGTGTGTATTTTTGGGTGTTAACCCCTGTAAGTAAAAAAAATAATACTGTTTTTTCACGATTGCAATATTGACGACCTTCGTGGTAGAGTGGTGAACTTTTTGGAGACAAAAGACGCAGGTTCAAAACCTGGGATGGGCAAATAAAAGGATGGTATTTTATCTAGATGCGTTTGTTCACATACACTAAAATCAAACATATTTATCTATATTTGGATCTCGTTCGAGAGTGGTAGACGATCCTCGCATCGCTCTGTTAAAAAAAAAACTTTAACTTTGTTTAGTGACTAAATTTGAATACGCATACTCTATCCAACTATCATTTTCCCCATCTCATCCCTTTTACACTTATTTTTGTGTCAAAACATTCCCCAAATTTGGGATGCCATTATATTTCCACTGACTTCCGGCAGCTGGAATTTCTATATATATTTTTTAAAAATCTATGGCTTTATTTATCCATGCTAATATTCGGTATGACTAACAAGACTCATCAACATTTATCATGAGTCGTGTTATTCACTTCACCGTAAAACAGCCACGTTATTGAGTCATTGCAAATGAACGAAATATGATTTAAATTTAACACTTTACTTTACATTTTCCTAGCCAAAAGTAAACACTTTTTTCACTTTTTGTAAAATATGTATTTTTGTATTTTTCCAACTGCGATACAAACAAATTTATAATTCGATCGCGAAGCGAGTTCCCTTTCCCCTCTTTTAATCTTGGACACGTTTTATATATTCAGTAGAATTAAAAGGGCGAAGCTCCTTTATATAAAACTTTTAAATTTAGCACAAAACAGGTTGAGTTGGTAACTTTCCACTAAATAATTGAATTCTTTCATCCGCGTGAACTTTATGACGTCTTAAAGAGATTATAAGCAGTATGGCCACCTTCACCTTTCTCATAGCTAGTCATTGCTATGCCTAGGAGAGCTGAACATATCGGTAAGATTAAGTAACTCTTTTTTATCCGTGACCCAAAATGAAAGATCAGAATGCTACATTGGAATGAGGTGGTCGATAGCCTGGTGGGTAAGATGCCAGAGAGAATGCCATGTGGGGGTTTTTTTTTAGAAAAAGATGGAATGAACCTGGGTCTTGAAGAATCCCATGTTAGAGGGAGAAAACATAGAGGCCTGTAAATCATTCCACAGCCGAGCCGTTGAACACAATAACAAGGTATAGAGGCGACACGTTGGGAAAAATTTTTACCTAGTAGATAGCACTATTTGAAGTGTAAATAACGAATAAATATTAATTATTTGTTGAATAAAATATCTCTCACATTATACAATCGTACCTAGAAAAGAGAATGCCCTTAAACAAAATAGAACACAACATTATTCCTTCTCCTCCGTGGATAAATGAATGAACTTTGAAGAATGCCAAATTACCCCTTTAAAGAAAACTGAAATTCCGATAATTGTTTTTGTTTATGGGTGAACTCCCGTTATTATTGAAAGGGTAATTAGTATTTTCTCGCCCGCTCCTAATTTAGTTCCTTTCACAGTATTTTAGGCTTTATTCGAGGGAATGGCTTTAGAATAAGTACCAGTGCCACGGAAAAGGTTCGTTTTATATTCCGTCTTGTTTCTGAACGAAATGTAAAACGCTTAATTAGGTGTTTTGTGAAAGCTTGCTTTTAGTTGCTATAATCTATTAATTCTCAGGCATCCAAAATAGGCCGTCAACATGTTTGCCAAATTGAGAACTCGAATCTGGAGAAGTTTATGGACACGCGTCAGGAGAAACAGAAAAGATCACCGATGTGTGACTGATCAAGTATTCAGAACGCTCTCTATGTAGCGCAGGATCGTCAGGAGTTGATCGTCAGAAAAATTGGTGTCATTAGCCTCAGGAAGGAGACGACGACCCAAGAAGTTGTATTGTATGGTGGAAGTTTTAGTGTTCATCAAGGTATCTGCTTTGTACCTTATTAATTTTTGGGGGGAATGCGTGAAGTAGATACTTATCAAAATTGAAAATAACTTTAAAGCAGCATTAATGCTTATGTATTTTAAAAATATATTTAATCAATATCAATAATCTAAAACACAAATATGAAGCAGAAAAAGCCGGAAAATAAAAAGACAATGGTCAAAACCGAGATTCGAACTCGGATCCTCTACTCTATCCGGGAGTAACGCCTTAACCAATTCGGAAATTGGGACCTTATTAAAAAGTGGCATTTTAATCGATCTCATATTTTCATTG